>RJWM01006645.1:0-84533 GCA_004363535.1 Dasyprocta punctata
TAGCTAGGGTTTAAAAATAAATTTTTTATTTAGAAAACAACACCTGTTTTATTTACAAACTTACGCTAGAATGAATCATTCTGTTTTTCTTCTGCAAAGTTTTACATGTAATATCTCTGTAAGGTATATCAAATAATATCATAATATATGAAAGGAAAACGTATATGTCTGACACAGTGGAGACAAGCCATAATTCAAAGTCACGAGACGTTTCTAATATAGAATAAGCACCAATTCTCTCCTATATTGAAATTAAAGTGGGGTAATCTTTTGGATTCATCTGCATTCTTTGGATATATTATATACATATAGTGGACACTTGGCTTATGAGCTCAACTTATTCCTAAGGGCTGCATGTTTTCAACTGAGGTTTCAGGGTCCTATATGTGGCCTCTAAAGTCTCTCTCCTGTACACAGGCAGATCTCAGTGGTTTTAGAGAGACATCACCCAGGATTTCTCATTTAACCTCTCACAGGAAAGGATATTGTAATGTTCCTTCCACAACACTTTTAAGGATAAATCTGTATCTGAGGCCATCAGGAAGTAGAAACTGTTAACATTCAGATCATAACTCAAGACTTTTGTCATAAAGTAAACTAAAATTCGGTCATAACCCAAGTTGTTTGTATGTCAGGTCAGTTGTAACTCCCATGATTAGAAAAATCATAGGAATCAGAAGGAATGATCCCACTTAAAACCTTGATTTTTTAGATATAGAAACTAAACCTTTGAACACTGACTATGAAGAATGTCAATTACAAAATACGCTGTATTGAGTGAGAGAAATGTATTAATTTTATTTAGTAGATATAGAATAATGCCAATCCCATTAAAAGGATGGGCATATTAAGAAAACTGGTACACAAAGAAAGCTAATACTGAAGACCTTGGTGTGTTGGCTATCTCCAGCCTAAGAAAAACCATAAGTACAATTAGAGTTTAATAAAATGGAGCAGAGGATTGGATTAAGACTGAGACATGTAAGCATCACTCTAGGTTGCCTTGGTTACAAGCCTTCTTCTCTGTTAACTAAACATAATGAAAAATACTACATGCAAATGAAATAAACAGTTTTTGGCAACATAAAGTTTTGATTTAAAAATATAATAGATTTGTGGTATCTTCAAGGAAAAACGCTATCCTATGAGGTTAGAGTATTGTCTTTGGGTAAAAAAAGAGAGAAATGGAGAGTATTGAGCCCATCACCAAGACAGCTCTTTGAATTCTGCCATACTTTATGTTTCTCTATTTTTGTACAAGCAAGTTCAATGTGATGGATATGTATTTGACCTAATACTAATGATATGTGCACATAATTCTGGGATGATAAAATAGCTTAATTTTTAGGTCATATGTGGGGGAAATTGATTTACATACCAGTAGTTGTAACCTTTCCTACACCTTGAGATAAAAGCAGCTATGAGAAATCAGCTCAATTCTGAAAGGTCATATCTTCTGTAGAATATTAACCTAATTTCATTGTCATAGCTATCTGCCAACTCCAAACATGATTTGATTTTATAGCCTACTCTTCTAAAGGCAAGAGTCTGAAGTTTTGCAATTGATTTCAAGATCCATAAACAAGCAACCAAATAATAAATATATAAATTTTATATATACTATTGGGGACCTGGCCTAGAACCCCAATCTTCTGAATGAGTGTACAGCGAAAGCTTAAATAAATGAGACAAGTGGTATGATTTTAGGGCTCCAGGAGTATCAAAGCACTTCCAGAGTTCTTGACTCTGTAGCTATCACGAGGGCTAAGACAAAGAGCCTCTCTCAGCCACCCGTATTTATTTCCATAGTAGACAAAGAGAGGGGATACTGAGGAAAGCATGGGAAATGAGCAGGACCTTGGGAGTCACTTCAAAGACTTCTCCAAGTAGTAAATTGTGCCAGTTAAGGAGAACTATCTTATCTCCATGATGACATTTAGGGTGAGAACAGATGCCTGCAGGTATGTGATGTATGCAGCTGCAGTCTCTATCTATATAATTGATTCTGAGCCAGGTGTCGGCTGCGGTGACCTTATCTTGCCCTTTGAGGTATCTCTGGCCTCATCGGCCACTACAGGCCTCAGCCAGGACCAGTGATTCATAGAGGTTCGTTTACTGTGAATCATCTCCCATGACCAAGCAAGGGACCTAGGCCTTGGACAGGCTCACAGATAAACAGAAAGCCAATTAGTTAATTTTAAATCCTGCTCAGAGCCACTTCATAGTGGTCTCCAACAGTATACCATTCTAGGAAATATAAAGAATGTTAAAAATGTGTAGCAGTAAATGAATGTATCACAGCTTCTTTTACCCTTGGTTTGACATTTATTTTTTAAAACACCAGATGTTGCCAAAATGACTTACCTGAGCCACCATGGTTTTTGCAAGGTCCTTCTATCTGCAAAAGGATGACCGCAGTAAAAGATAGACAAAACCATTCACAGAAGAAAACAAAATGGATTTTGGCCCAAATTCACTTACTGACATTTCTTATCTTCTCCCTCTAGCAATTTGCATCTCCATGATGAGATTGCTCAGACTAAGACAAACCTCACTGTACCCTTAAGTTGTTATGACATCCTTCCCTCACAATAAGCAATAGATTCCTATTTTAAATCTCATCACTACAACAAAGAAATGGTTTCCATCTTTATTTTTCAAGGTGGAAAAGATTGTGAACTTGATAATGCCTTGTGAAACAGATGCTATCAGTGGCATCTATATGCCCCAGACTATTACATTTCCTTAGCCACTTATGGCTTGTTTCTGTCAGTGTGTATGCGGCTCTGCCAAAAGACTGTGGTTTAAGATCATGTGCAAGCCAGCACCAAGGCTAATACCTTCATTAGCAGCCTTCAAACAGTGATGGATCCCGGGGAGTAAATTCCTCCACTTCTTGGACTTTTAGAAGGAAATTTCTGAGTAATGTTTAATGCTATCTTCCAATGATTCTGAGGTCAATGGAGACCCAGTTTCTTAGAGCAGTAATTGGCTCATGAAAACATCCTGTAAGAGATCTGTTTATCTGCTGTCACACTTCTCCACTCACCTACAAATATTCCCTGAGATTACGTTTCAGAATTGCTTATAACTACTTTTAAGAAAATTCATCAATCAGTTATCTAGAGATATGTGTTTTCCAATCTGATTTGAAAGACGGCATAGAATGTGGGTTATGGTGTTCAAAGAATGAACCACAGCAAATAAATTGTTAAATTGAAATACAACTTCCTAGCTGTCATTATTTCATTAGGAACTACCTGCCTATATCAAAGTTCATGCCTAGAGAAGAAGTGAACGCTGAAGAAGGGAGATCAAAATAAATCTTTGTACAGTCATCTGGAAAATGCATGACTAAGGGACATAACAGGCAACCTTTTCATTGTGAGGTGGCTATGACAGATAATGGCTTCTTGGAACCAGTGATGTCACCAGTCAGTAACCAGTAATTTTTCTGCCCCTACAATTTCCACCATTTCTTATACATGAGGTTGTGACAACTTTTTTATTTTATTAAACCTTTTTTAAAAACTACTTTACCCTTTTTTTATGCTGGGAGTGAACCCAAGGGTTTCACATTGAGCTACTTACCCGGCTCTTTTTAAATTTTAACTTTATTTTAAGATAGGGTATCTTTAAGGAGGTAGTTATGCAGCCTTGGCTCAAATCTGTGATCCTCTTAAGAGTTGGAAGGAAAGCCATACATTACCATGCCTGGCTACTTTTAAATAGTTATAGATTCACAAAAGGTTAAAAATAATTATGGAGAGGCCCTGAGTATCCTTAACCTATTTTCCCTCAAGAGAAATATTATTTATACTTATAGTATAAAATCAAAACCAAGAAATTAAAATAGGTATAATCTACTGTTTTTACTTAAATCTCACCAATTATACACACACTCAATCATATGTGTACAATATGATCTATGTAATTCTGTCACCAGTGGAGAGTTATGTCACCAATACCACAATCAGGATACAAAATATTTTGTCACTCTGAGATTCCCTCATGCTTCTTGATCACCACCATACCCAACCATTCCCAGTACTGTAGGATTAGTTTTATTTCATTTAGCATTATTCTTTGTGATTGCATCTGAGTTGTCATGTGTAGCAACAGTTCATTTCTATTGCCCATTCATAATATTATATAATACTGATATACCAAAATTTCCTTAACCATTCACATTTTGAAAAAGATTTAGATTCTTTTGAGTTTGGGTGTATAACAAACAAAACTGTTATAAATATATATTTATCTCAGATGTATCTATGCCTATATATCTATATCTGTATCTGAGATAAATGTCAAAAATTGTCATTCCTAGATCAAAAGGTATGTGGCTGGTTTCATAAGGAATTGTTAAACTTTTTTTCCAAAGTGATCATATCATTTTATATTCCTACTGATAAAGCATGTAAATTATCAGTTTTTCTGCCTCTCCACCAACATTTGATGTTATCACTGTGTCTTTAAAATTTTCAGCAATTTTCATAGACACTTTATCTGTCAAAATTTTTATGGTATGGAAAAATATATTTAGCTGTTTACATGAAAAAGTAAATTGGATATTTTTATATGCTATAAAAGAAAAATACATGTCTATTGTTTGACTACATTCATGTAATTACAAAATAATGGAAAAGGACATAAATTTGATAGGGGAAAAATTTACACTTAATGCTAAAAGATACAATTTCAAATTTGCACTGTATTTGTATGCTGTATTATTTACTAATTGTGTAACTTTTGGTATGTTACCTTATCCTCCAATGATGATTTTCTTAGTCTTTGGCATTTATTTACCTTACATTTTATAAGACATAAATTATCGATTCTCAAATTAGGGATATGGATTTAACAAAATAATCTGTTAAATTACTTATAAACACTAAGGGTCCATTGGTATAAAATATTTCATATGTATTGCTCACATGGATTCATAATTTTTGATACTGAGGGTAATACTGTTGGTCCTACAGGAATGCATAATTTAAATTTGATTTGATATGTGTGACAAGTAACTTTTGGGTACACGTGACTACAAATAAGAAGCAATAAATATTTTTATAGTAAATACACCAAAGAAGAAATCAAGAAATTCTGTTATAAGACACATCAATTTTCTATTACTGTTAAGTTTTAGGTAAATAGACTCAAAATCTATAGGAAACTTTAATTATTTTTAATGCGTTTTACGTACATACATGAGCCACACAATACCAATGAGAAGGTTACCAATTTTGGAAGCAAAAAGTTTAGCATGCAGTTTTATTTTCCCATAGTGATAAAAAAATAAAGTGAGAGAATCTGCTCTGCAATCTGTACAACTCCCATATAGTATATAGCTTTTGCAATTGTTAGGAAGTCACCCAGAAAATTGCAAATGCTATTGAAAAAGCAATATGAGTTTACTTCAAATTGCTGAACTAAGAGATTTTACAACCAATAGAAGAAACAGGTGTTTTTTTTTCTCATGATAACACTGCTCTGTAATAACTATATGAGCAATCCAAAATAAAGTATTTTATTAATCCTAATTTTAATGATTATGATATAATGGTCAACTAAAGATAATTTGTTTTGCTTATATTCTAACATATCATGGGGGAACTTTAGCAATTATTTTCATTGTACAATGTTGCTTAGTCCCATGTATCAATGCTTTCATATTGTTTTAGAATATGTAAAATACATTAGTACATAAAATGTTTCATCGATTCCATTCTATTAATTGTTCCTATAAACTTTGACATATAATGTCATTGCAGAACATTTTTATTGAACACCTTTTATGCTGAGTCAATAGTCAATAGCATTGCTTGCTCTTTCTAAATTAGTTTTATGATGGTGTCACATGAGGACTTTCCTTCAGCAACTGAAAAAGTTAATACCTTAAAAACAACTTTGATGCACTTAGATTTTCTAACTGATGTATCTGAAATTCATTCCATACAGAGTATTCAATTATAAGACAGCATGCCTCAAACTAGTGTTATGCACAACTTCATTTTTATTATCTGCATTTAGTGAAATTTTTTCTAAATTTATTCATTGGACTTTTCTATCTTATGTTTATTTTCCACCCCTTACCCCCATTTGTTCTTTCTTGGTCTCCAATTCCTGAGCAACATTAAGTCCTCTTGCCTCATCTCCACACCTGTGCATTTTTATACCCCATATTTTCACAAAGTTTTGTCAAAGGGGGCATTTGTCTTCCTTCCTCAATGTCTTCACGTGGCATACAAGGTAGTCAACTGTGTTTTTTTTTCCTAAAGAATAATTCTAATGGTTATGCATTATATTTTCACAAGCACAATACAATTAACCAAACCCCAACTGGTATATATTTATTAGTTTGACGATTTTCAATATTTTAAAATAACTATAAAGCAAACTCGTAACATATAGCTCTTATTTTCATTTTTATGTAAAATTTTCAGAAGCATAACATTTGAGAATCACAACAATCTTCTTGAAGAAGGTTTCTCAGAAAAGTTGTAGAAATTTAAAACATTCATACACACAGAACAAAGAAGAATAAATATAGACATTCACCAGCAAGTTAGGCAACTTAGTTTTACTCCAAACTTGCCAATCTTGGACATAGTAGTTTTTTTATTATTATTAAATATACCACTGGGATATAAGGCCATTGATTTCAATATTTATTTGTATTTCTTCATTATTTTGAGTTTAAAATTTCTTTACATACTATTAATCATTCAATATGTATTATTCTGTGCAAAGTAGAGTATGGGTAGCATCAAAGACAGTAATGTGCTGAACATTTTGAAATCTAGGAAAATATTGAATGCTTTCACTACAAAGAAATGAAAGATGCTGTAGGGAATAAAAATGTTTAATCTGACATACAAGTTACACAGTGCATAAATGTATTGAAACATTACATGGTGTCTCACTAAAGTGCACAATTTTTATTTTTATTTATTGGTTAATTTTTTAAATGGCACTTTGGAGTATGAATATGTAGGTATATCTGTTTTTCATCTCTAAATGGTCAAAAAAATTCTTAGTAATGTTTCTATGACAGCAATATGTTATAAAGATCAATTAGGAGGGTAAAGAAATATTCCATTAATGGGTTATGCTTATATGGATTTGAATGTTGTGGGTTAACATGCAAGATAAAGAACAAATGAAGAAATTATTAAATTACGAATAAACATATGTCCCTCAAGCTAAGCAACTTGGAAATAGATGAAGTATTAACTAGAAATGGATCAAGCCTAGGATAAAATTTTCTCTAGGAGGTGGGCCATTTAACATGGCATTTATGCACTTGGAAAGAAAGATTCTATTAGTTATTTTAGATGCAAACCCTCTAAATATCACTATATTTGCACAATTATAATACATTTCTGTCTATAATAGAATACATACTGCATAACTCAAACACTCATTATGATCCAGAGAGAACATGGCTTAAATATGATGAATTATGTAGTAATGAAACTAATATAGGAAAGCAAAATCAGTGCATAATTCTACACAGTGGAATTGTATCCTGCATTCTAAAGTCTGGATGAGCATATTTTACTTCTATCATATCAATGAGTTGTTATCAGGAAATGAGCAAATGAAACAAATCATTGAAGATATGATATAACATAATTTGAAATATTACACAAATTTCCTCTTTTCTAAACTTTTATCCACTTTAAATTGCAGAATCTAGTTTCTCTCTCAAATTCAGATAAGGTATCTATCTAAACAAAAGTGGCTTCCCTCTAAAGTTGTTGTACAATTCTGTTTCATAACTCCTCCACAAACATCCCATGGCAGAAATGTGGCCTGTTGCAATAGAGAAATGGGTAAAATGTATACACTACTCTACAGTGCTAAATTCAACTAGAAATTGGATACAGTTTTTCTAATTTTATGAAATATCAAAGACATCTATGAATTGTGTGCTAATCTAGAAGTGACAGCCCTTAAAGTATATGTTATGAAAGGGCAGAATGGAAAACAGAATGCATTTCTGATTGTCATTCAAGATTTAGGCTCTGACACCACTGAATTCTAGAAACTGTTTGGGAGGATTAAAGCAGGAGAATTTAGCTTTGAGAAAACAGATTAGAATGGAAAAAGGAAGTATCCAAGTCTATTTCTAATTCTGCAGGTACAAATTCTAGAAAAGAATTGGAAGAACACATTAGAGTTGATGAGACATCCCAGACTTTATCCAGAGGAGGGACATCAGTGCTTTCTGGACTTTCCCAGCCTGTGCTGGAACTGAGAGATGGTCACAGCCTATTTCATGGCTCTTCATGTTGATGAGAGGAAGTCAGAATATATATACATATATATATATTTTAGCTTGCTTGATCATGGGATCTGGGGCTAGATTGGTCACTCTTCCACTGAGATGTGTATCACTATTGACATATCTGGATTGATGAGTGGAAGATCAGATTTCAGAGGGCTCAGTCCATGATTGGTTAACTTCATGGTAAAAAGAAAATAGTGGAGGGTGTGGCAGAGGAAAGGTGTTCACCCCTGGTAACCAGGAAGTAGAAAGAGAAGAGAGGAGCCATGGGCAAGAATAGCAGCCTTCGAGTCATGCCTCCAGAGACCCACCTTTACCAAAAAGGCTCACCTCCTAACAGCACATTCAGCTATAAAACTATGAATGGATTAACTCCCATATATAATCAGCTTCAAAAGCTCTAAGAATGAAAGACTTGGGGGGATATTTTAGATCTAAAGCATAAGAACATCCATATATGTTTTGGAGAAAATATCCCATTGCTATATATTAATTTTTATAGAAAACTAAATTCAACAGACAATAAATATTGAATCAACCAAATTCATTACCTACTCTAATTGTACAGTAAATCATTGCAAGGTAATTTAAAGCAAAGAAGCTGGAAAGTCTACAATCCACCCAAATATAACCAAACATGAATATAAGAAAAGACAGTATCTCGGAGTGATTCTAAGAAACAGACCTATGAGATCCTTTGTTTTCATTTTGAATAGGTACAAGTTATGTTAAACATGTGGAATTCTGATAGGCACATTTCTACCTCAGTAGATGAAAGTACCTTCATTTCTCCTTGGAATGGGGATATGTACAGAGGTGTAAATATCACCAATGTTATCACTATAAGTACATTTTTATATATAACATGATTACTCTTTTATTGCATTTTTTGTAACTATAGAATCATTTCTTGTTCGATATGGCCTATCTGTTTTCTAAATTGGTCCTCTAGTAAATCAGTAGTATGGTTTTATTTTTTCAATGTAGTCTTAAGATTCTTATTGATTACCCCTGGAAAAGCAAGAATCTACAAATTGCATTAGCTGAAAAGATCAATGGTCCATTAGACCGGCATTTTATAAAGACCTAGGTTAGATGCTTCAGTGCAAGGCCAGAAAAAAATTACCTTTCATAAAGCACCTGTCCAATTGTTCAATATTACACTACAGGGGAAAATCTTTCCTAACTCCAGCTGGTTATCATTTTATGCTTTGAAACACAAGGATTGATGGCCCTTGTAATTTTAGCCTGCCTTATAAAACTGCACATAGTTTATTATTTATATTCACATAAATGCCCATTCTATTGTTTTACTGTCCCTAAGATATTGGGCACCATAATTTTCAAGAGGAGCAGACTTCAAAAGATACTGTAAAAATAATTACCGAGGGAAACAAAAATTTGGAAATTAACTGAAGCAAAAATATATACAAATAAGATGAGTCCACCCGGTATTAGTGCACTTTAGATCATCTTACCCAGAATTATACATTTACACTGTGGGATCCATAGAAGGAAACCATGGAAATATTTCCCCTAACTGTATCTTTTTTTCTCTATTGCACTTTGGTTGAGACAATGTGACATGACTCCTTTTTCTGATCCCTTCCCTATCTTGTATTTACGTTTTTACCACTTTTCCAACTAATACTAGAGATAGAATTTAATAGCCATGGTCCTGGAATTGAAAATCTGGCGTGAAGTGGCCAACTTCATGATGGTGGAGGAATCATTTTCCTCTAATGAGTTTCATCAGTAGACCAGGTCTTGCCACCTGCATCATCTGTAAATACACATTTGTACTACCTAGCTCATCAAGGGATTCTGCCAGCAATAATTTAAGAATGAAATTAAAAATGACAAATAATTTAATGGGTCACAGAATTAAGTGTCACAGTATTCCTAAAATTATAAAATAGCCATCCCAGACAGGGATATAGCCTGCCTGATAAGCGCAAGGTCCTGAGTATGATTCTCATTCCACCCCCACAAATAAATAAAGTAAAATAACCATCCCCCCCAAAAGCCAAATCAACAGCTTTTGGCATCCCATCAAAAATTACCACACGTGCACAAGAGTAGGAAACTGATTCATCAGCAAGAGAAAGTCAATTGACACAGGTCTAAACTTGACAAAGGTACTAGAACAAAGGGCATTAAATAATTACTACAACTCTTCCATGTATTCTAAAGGATAGGACAAAACATGAGTGCATGAAGAATATATATAATAAGCTCAAAATCAATCAGGAGTGGTGGTACATCCTGTTATCCCAGCATTCTGGGAGACTGAGGCAGACAGTTCACGAGTTCAAGCCCACTCTGGGCAACTTAGTGACTAGTGAGACACTGTCTCAAAATTTTAAAAACAATTTAAATATCTGAGGATGTAGCTCAGTACAAAATCTCTGGGTTCAACCTCTAGTGCTACAAAATAAAATAAAATTTCAAAATAAAAAAAAGAAATTAATAATGGTAGGTGGGTTGAGGTACTATCAAACTCCTGTTTCCTCTCCATTCCCGTCTTTTTAGATATTTCATAAAGTATAAAGTTTAATCTGTGTCTTCACCTCACAGGAAATCTATTTCAGGCAATTTTAATGAAATCTTGTTATTTTGTTTCTGTTCATCTTTGACCTTGTTATGATGCATCTACTCAAGTTCACAGGCCCTGGTGAGATTCCTGTTTCTAGAGAGAATTAGTCAAGTAGAGCCACCATGCTATCACTGCAATGCAACTGTGATCTGAGAAATCATGCTTCCTTCTGTTAAACATTACCATGGGTTTTTTCCAGATTAATAAAATGACGGAAGCCATTTCAAGTATTAAGCTAAGTGTCTATTTTACTTAAGGGAAATCCTATAGCTTCCTCTGCTGTTACTTGACTCCAATTCCACATTTTCCCATTCCAGCAGACTACTGAAGAGTTCTAAGAAAGCTCTGGGACCAAGACTGTCCATGAAATGTTTCCCATCTCTTATATTAAAAGTTGAATTAGATAAACCCTAAGAACTTGCATATTCTCCACTTTATATGATGCCCTGTTTCAATATGATGCATAGTACATAAGATTTTCTAATTAAATATTCATCATTTGATTAATAACAATAAGCATATGCAAGCAGTATATCATGGAGTGGTTTTTTTTTTTTTTTTTTTTTTTTTTTCGCGGCACCGGGGATTGAACTCACAGCCTCACGCCTGCCAGACAGGCGCTTAAGCCACTGAGCCAAACTCCCAGCCCTAAAGCAGTATATCATGAAGTACTCATACAATATTTTACAGAGAACAATATACATTGCAAATTACTCAACAATTAGTTTTGTCCCTCAGATAAGATATTTCATGACTGTTAATGGGGAAAGATTCACAGTTCAAGTCAGGTAAACAATGGAAAGTAACCTCACTTTCTAGAGAATAGTTTAAGGAAACTTTTTTTAACTGTTTTGTTTTGTTTTGTTCTTCTCTTTCCATCAATTGCACAGGTATATTCAGAAATCAGATATCTGAATGGTAGAGAAGAACAAGAAGACAGACTTTACTCGCATGAGAAGCATATTGTCTTCAACATGGCATAGGTGAAGGTTATTGTTTAAACGATCAGCCCATGCTGAAGGCTTCAATAAACTTTTCAGATGTCATTTTTGACACTGATAGTTGGAGGAGGCTTGGCAGCAATAATTTTGCAATCTTTTGTACAAAGCAGTAAAAACATGTTTAAGTAATTTTAAACAATAGCAAAGAAAACACTAGAACTCACCCAAGTGTAAAAGAAAGGAGTAATAAATATTATATAGTTCAGATCTTCTTATAAATAGTTACATTTTAAATAAAAGTTACATTATTAAATTTTAAACAGACTTTTTATATGTAAACACTTAATTTGGGAAGTATTTTCAGTAGTGTTTTGGTAGCTGATTGATAGATACAAAATAATTTTCTCTTAAAATTTCCTAGCTTAATATCACCCATATCAAATTATCCTACACACTGGTGTTGAAGTTGTTTATGTTTGAGGTGCCTTGAAAACCAAAATAAAGAAAAAGAGAAGGAAAGGAATGTGGGGAAGGGAAGAAGAGTAATTTTTAAATATGTACATATAAAAATGATTTTATTTTTACAAATTTGATTTTCATGTTTTGATATACAGTGCTGATGTGTGACCACTTCTTATCTAGTGATTTCCAAAACTGATGATGCTAAATTTCTCCATGCATAAGGATAATTCAGAAGGTGATTTAGAATATAGAGTTTTACAGTTGTTATC
Source organism: Dasyprocta punctata (assembly GCA_004363535.1). NCBI lineage: Eukaryota > Metazoa > Chordata > Mammalia > Rodentia > Dasyproctidae > Dasyprocta > Dasyprocta punctata. The sequence continues at coordinate 12,562 of RJWM01006645.1, forward strand.
AGAGAAAATTATACCCTTAGTGTGATATAGGCAGCATTTGCACAACATTTAAAAAATAAATTCTTTTGAAAAACATGATCAAAACACTACTATCAAAACTAAGAAATAATAAAAGGACTCAGTAGGAGGAAAATAGTCAATTCGAAATATTCTCAGAAGTTGCATATGAAAATCGTAAATCTGTGACAGTAAGACATGTGGATTTTGAGAAGTTTGCTAGAAGTAAATGAAGTGGTAAGAAAAAAAGGTGCAAAAAATGTTTATGGAATTGCTCAAAGTCAGTGGACATGAAGTTTTATTGTAAGAAACAATACTTTTGGCTAACTCAAACACCTACACATTCTGTGTTACATTTTTGGAATTGTTCTCTCAATCTGTCTGAAAGAGTGTTTTCTACTATGAAACTGAATAAAGAAAAAACTTACAGATATTTTCATATTATAAAGTACATTTTGCCTTGATGTTCTATCTTTAATCAAGTAAATTATAGCAACATGAGTTCATGTCTTTCAATAGCATTTAATACCAGAAAATGTCTTTAGTAATAAACAAACACAAAATAAAAATTCAAATGCACTTTGCACAAACAGTTATTATCTATTGTTGAAGCGGAAGCGAGTTGCCCTGGTATATTCTCTCATCAATTCAATAAAAATTAAATGAAATACTAAGTTCTGTGAGACACTTACTAAATCAGCTTTTGGTTATTTTATAATTGCTTTTATTTATATTTGAAATTAGTCATAAAGCATGCATATTTTCATGGCTAACCACCCAAGAGCTGGGGAGACTTAAAGTATTATAAAATCTTAAAGGTAATGTTGTTTTTGAATACAAATGAATTTCTCCTTTTTTTGCCTGAGGGAGGGTGAATTCTCAGGGAATTCTGTTACTGTCAAGAATAACTGAAAGTCATGATGATCAATTTTAATTTTTAACATGATGTACAGGAATGACATAGAGGTGCATGTAACTCAATGCAAGAATTTGTGGTTTGTGTATGCATGAATAATAAATGGTGACTGTACTTTCCCTTCTAGCTAGTATTAAAGTCTTTGGTTGTTTTTCCAAAAATATGCATAGAAGAAGGAGATATTATCAGTACTTTCATACATAATATCCTGTAAACCTGGGAGACCATGCGTGTATATTTTATACTCCAAAGAACCTACTTTTTTATTTCACCCTAAATATTGTGAATGCAACATTCTTCTGCTTTTTAATTTTGTAAGAGAAAATCTAGAAACTCAAATGAATTACCTAATCACAGAGAATATTTGGTGTTTGTAATTACAATCTGCTTTTTTTTAACATGTCAAAAATACCGTATTCATTGTGACAAAGTATCTGTCATCTGTGATTTAGGGAGGAGTGGTTTATTATAATTTATTTTCTCAAAAGTTTCAGTCCACACTTGATTGCCTCTAAGGCAGAAATATCATGGTGAATGGAAGTGATTAAAAAAAACTGTTCAATTCACAGCATTCTGTATATAGAAAGTATTGAAAGATAAAGGGATTGGAGTCATAAATAGTTCCCAAAGTCACGCTTCTATGACCCAGTTGCTCCAACTAGCGCCCACCTCTTAGTAGCTCAGTTTATCTTTAAATCAGTCAACACTGAGTTAATCCATTGATGAGGTTAATTCTTTCAAAACCCAATTACCTCTCCAATAGTCTCTTAAAATTATCAAGTTTAAAACCAAGGTTATCTGGCACAAATATTGTTTAATTCATGTATAATATTGTGAAAACTTTTTTGTTACTAAATGTGGCACCTATTTTTTATCAGCATATATTTTTAATTTAAACAGGGGATAAGCCAATAACTATGCAAAGTGCAAGCTGTTTGCATCAAATAGCCAGTCTTTTCATAGGTAGGACTTAATGTATAAATTATTACAAAGTGCTACTTTTTCTAAAAAAATTGTGATGTTATGATTTTCCAGCAAGGTGAATAACTTAAAAGATATTTACATTAAAAATAATAGCTAAAATATACTAAATTTTTGCTATTTTATAATATATAGATGCTTAATAACTTATCAAACAAAAACCCTTGTATTTATTGGTATATTACTGTTAATTTTAATTTCATAGATATGAAAATGAAGTCTAAAATGTTAAATAATCTGTTCAAAAGATTTTAGATCAGTTATATAATTCACAGGCAGCAGCATAAAGATTCAAACCTATAACCAAATGGTTTCAAAATTTGATGTTTTGTTTGTTTGTTTTATGAGCCTTTTTGAGTGTTTTGTAGAGAAAATCAGTCTGGCTGGGGATTTAACTCAGTGGCACAGGTGCCTGTCTGGCAAATGTGAGTTCATGAGTTTGACCTCTGATACACACAAAGAATATCAATCTTAACCAAAGCAAATAATTATGCAATAGAAAATATTTTATCACAAAAAATGGATAATAATTTTATAAATTCCAGGTTAAAATTAAATAAATTATTTTATAATACTATAATATTTCTAGGGATATTTAACTGTTTAATAAGCATTGCAAATTTCCTAGAGAAAAACGAATGAGAAATGCACTAAAGTGATTAGAAATCAAATTCCTTTTCTGAGGGGGATAGTTTTCTATGAGCTACAATTTTGCATATGTCCTATTCCACTGGATTACCAGGATACGTAATTTACAAAGTATATCAATTTGGAGCTACCATACATATTAAATATAAATATTTATTGACTGGTCAACTGATCAAGTGATTGTGATAACTGAAAATATAAGAACGATTATTTTTCCAAACCCATTTTATTCAAGGATAAAAATGAGAAGAAGAAGAAGAAGAAGAAGAAGAAGAAGAAGAAGAAGAAGAAGAAGAAGAAGAAGAAGAAGAAGAAGAAGAAGAAGAAGAAGAAGAAAAAAGCTACAACAAAATTTCAAAACACATCAACCAGGGTACAACAATGGCATATATATTGCGCATTGTCATCCCCAAATCATTCATGCAGAGAACAAGACATCTGTATTCAATTGTCCAAATAATACCAGAACAAATCTTTTTCTTTAGCAAACTCAGAGAAATCAATACTATAACTATTTTAAACATTTTTGCACACATGTACATGCATATATACATATGTTTTTTTCTTTCAGTTTGTCACACTAATGAAACAATACGATGTTTATATGTGTCTTATTTATTTCACTAATGAGTATGCTCTCAGGTTGCATTAATTTACCTATAAAAGTGTCCAGTTTATCCTACTTTATGGCTGAATAGTACTCCATTGTATAAAAATACCATGTATTTTTTATCTATTCCTCAGTCGATGGGCATTTAGGTTGTTTCCAAGATCTGGCTATTATAAACCATGCTATAAACAAGGGTGCACAAATATCACTGTGGTATGATACTTTTAATTCTGGGAAGATAACCAGAAGGGGAATAGCGGGGTTGAATAGAACTTCCAATCCTAGTTTTTTGAGGAATCTCCACACTGATTTCCACAGTGGTTGCACCAGTCTGCATTCTCACTAACAGTGGAGAAGGGTTCCTTTTTCCCCACAGCCCATCCAGCATTACTTATTGCTTGATTTCTTCATAATAGCCATTCTTTTTGGGGTGAGGGGGAACCTCAGCATTGTTTCAATTTACATCTCTTGAATGACCAGTGGTGTTGAATATTTTTTCACGTATTTAGTTGCTGTTTGCATTTCTTGATCTGAGAAGTGTGTGTTCATCTCAGACACCCATTTCTGGATTGGGTCTTTAAATCTGAGAGGACTGAGTTTTTTTAGTTCTTTATATATTCTCAATAGTAATCCTTTGACTGAGGAACAGCTGGCAAATACTTTCTCCCACATTGTGAGTTGTCTCTTCACTCTGTTGGTGGTTTATCTTGCTGTGAAAAAGCTTTTCAGTAGGGTGAGATCCCATGTGTTGATTCTTTGTGATAGTTTCTGTGCAAATGGGTTTTGTTCATAAAGTCTTTGCCTACACCAATGTCTTCTAGAGTTTTATCTACTCTATCTTCCAGCAGATTTAATGTTTCTGTTTTAATATTAAGATCTTTGATTCATTCTGATTTTAGCTTAGTAAATGGTGAAAGATATGGGTCCAGTTTTAATCTCTGGCCAGTTTTTTCCAGCACCATTTATTAAAGAGACTATCTTTCTTCCACTGAATGTGTTTGGCACCTTTGTCAAAGATAAGGTGTTTGCGGTAGTTTCTGCATCTTCTAATCTGTTCCTTTAATCTTCAGGTCTTTTTTTTAAGGCTTGGTTTTATTTGCCAGTAATACACTGTATTTATGACAGTAACTTTACAGTATAACTTCAAGTCAGGGTTTGTGATGTTTCCGGTCTTGTTTTTATTGCCCAGGATTGCCTTTTGTTATTTTAGGTCTTTCCTGGTTTCAGATGAATTTTAGGATTGTTTTCTCTAGGTTTGCCAGATATGCTATTGTAATTTTGATTGGAACTCTATTGAATCCGTATAACAGTTTTGGAAATATGGTCATTTTCACAGTATTGGTTCTTCCTAACCACAGCACACGTTATCTCTCCATTTTCTAATATCCTCTTTAATCTCCTTTTTTCAGAGTACTGTAGTTTTCAATGTAGAGGTCTTTTACATGCTTTGTTAGATCTGTTCCTAGGTATCTCATTTTTTTTAGATGCTATTGTAAAAGGTACTGATTCCCTTATTTCTCTCTCAGTGAGTTTGTTACTCATATACAGGAAGGCTACTGATTTTTGGGTGTTGACTTTATAAGTAGCTACATTACTGAATTTACTTTTTAAATCTAAAAGTCTTTTGGTGAAGTTTTTGAGGTCTTCTAAGTAGTGTATCTACAAGTAATAATAGTTTAACTTCTTTTATATCTATATTCCTTTTACTTCTTTCTCATGTCTAATTGCTCTGGCTAAATTTTCCAGGACTACATTGAATGAGAGTTGAGATGGTGGACATCCTTGTTCCTAATTTTAGAGAGAACGTTTTCAACTTTTATTCATTTAGTATGATGTTGGCTGTGGGTTTGTCATAGATGACTTCAATCAGATTAAAATAAAGACCATCTATTCCAATTTTCTGTACTTTTTTTTTTACAATGAATGAGTAGTGAACTTTGTCAAAAGCTTTTCCTTCATCTATTGAGGTGATCATATGATTTTTGTTCTTGGCTCTGTTAATATGGTGCATTACTTTTATTGATTTATTGAACCAAAGCTACATCAATGGGATGGATCCCATTTGGTCATTGTGTATAATCTGCTTGATGATTTGGTGCATTCTGTTTGCCAGTATCTTACTAAGAATTTTTGCATCTACGTTCATTAGGGAGATGGGCCTGTAATTCGCTTTCTTAGTTGGATCCTTCTCTGGTTTTGGTATCAGGGTAACACAATGCTTCTAGGAATGAGTTTGGGAATATTGCTTCCCTTTCAATTTCATTAAAAAGTTTGAGAAGTAGTGGTGTTGGGACTTCTCTAAATTTCTTATAGAGCTCAGCAGTGAACCCATTAGAACTGGATTTCTGTCTGTTGATAGTTTTCCAGGAATATGCTAAAGAAGAATGGAAACAATGGACATCCTTGTTCCTGATTTTAGAGTGAAAGCTTTCAATATTTGTCCATTTGGTATATTATTGGCTGTTGGTTTGTCATAGATGGCTTTTATCAGATTGAGATGAAGACCATTTATGCCAATTTTATGCAGGGTGTTTTACCATGAATGGGTGCTGGACATTGTCAAAAGTTGTTTCTGCATCTATTGAGATGACCATATGTTTTTGCACATGACTCTGTTAATATGTTATATTACATTTATGTATTTATGCATGTTGAACCATTGCTGCATTCCTGGGATGAATCCCTCTTCATCATGGTGTACAATCTTATAGGTGAGTGACATCTTATGCCTGTCTGTCTTCCTGTGACTAGCTTATTTCATTTAACAAAATGTCCTGTGTTCACTCAAGTTGTTATAAATGAAAATATTTCATTCTTTTTTAATGTTGAATGGTAATCTATTGTGTAAATTTGCCGTATTGTTTTTATCCATTCCTCCACTGGTGGACACTTAGATTAATTTCATGCCTTGGCTGTTGTGCATATTGCTTCCCTTTCAATTTCATTAAAAAGTTTGAGAAGTAGTGGTGTTGGGACTTCTCTAAATTTCTTATAGAATTCAGCAGTGAACCCATTAGGACCTGGATTTCTGTCTGTTGATAGTTTTCCAGGAATATGCTGAAGAAGAATGGAAACAGTGGAGATCCCCATGAAAATGGGAAGACAGTGAATCTCTTCAACATACAGAATTCATATCCTTTAGATCTATGTCTAGTACTGAGGTCAATGAGATCAGAACAATTTTATTTTTGGTTTGTTGGGAGTCTTCCATAGTCATTTCCATAATGGTGATATTTATATTTACACTCAGTATTCTTTATCTCCATGGTCTCAACAACATGTGATATCTTTTATATTTTGATAGCATCCCTTCTAACAGACCTGAGGTAAAATCTTGAGGTGTTTTTAATTTGCATTTTTTGGTGAGTAATGATGTTCATTATTATGGTATATATCTGTTAGCATCTGTATGTGTTTATTTAAAAAATGTCTGCATGCGTGCATTTTATTTGTGTTTTGCTTTATTGCTATTAAGTTATTCAAATTCTTCACATATTTTAAAAATAGGTTGAATATCCCTAATACTAAAATCAGAAAGCTTAAATATTCCAAAATACAAAACTTTTTCAGCACTGACATGACACTATAAATAGAAAATTCCACACTTGACCTCATGTGATGGGTCATAGTTAAAAAAAAAAAAAGTAAAATTGTTGCATGAAATAACTTTCAGGAAGTGTTTAAAATGTGTTTATGAAACATAAATGAATTTTCTGCTTAGACCTGAATACTCTCTTAGAAGTATTGCATTATAATATGAAAATAGTCCAAAATAATAAAGGTTACTGAAGTCGGAAACACTTCTTGTCCTTATCATTTCAGAGACAAGACACTCAACCTCTACTCATTTCTTATAAGATGTATGGTTTCAAACATTTTCTCTTGGTTTGTAGATTATCTCTTCATTTTAATGATTATTTTTCATTGCTACTCAGAAATTTTATTTTGACCAAATCACATTTGCCTATTTTTGCTTTTGTTTGCTTTTTCTTTTGAGGTAATCCGTTTGTCTCTTTGTGCTTTTGTTAGTATACATTTTGATTTGTATTCAGAAAGCCATTGTAAATGCCAACATCATGGGACTGCTCTTATATGATTTCTTCCAGTAGTTTCACTCTTGCAGGACTTACAGTTAAATGTTTAATCCATTTTAAATTGATTGTTGTATATAGTAGGAGATAAAGGCCTAATTTTATTCCTATGTATGTAGATGTACAGTTTTCTCAATACCACTGTTGAAATCTTTGTACTTTTCAATTGTATTTTCTTGGTACCTCTGTCAGAAATCATGGCCTTAAAAATGTGTGTATTTATTTTGGGATTCTTTATTCTGTTTCATCAGTCTGCGTGTCTGTTTTATGTCAATGTCATGATGTTTTGATCATCACAGCTTTGTGGTATATTTTGAAGCCAGGTAATGTGATATCCGCCTCTTGTTTTTGTTATTGTATCTGTGTGTGTGTGTGTGTGTGTGTGTGTGTGTGTGTGGTTCAATACAAATTCTAGGATTTTTCTATTTATATTGAGAGTTGCATTGATAGTTTGATAGGAATTGTATTAAATCAGTAGATTGCTTTGGAGAGTATGAATATTTTAACCATATTAGTTATGACATTTACTGAACACAGGATTCTTTACACATTTAAGTATATCTTTTTCCATTTTTAAATGTTTTTAATAGTTTTCACTCCCTTGATTAAATTTTTTCCTAAGAATTTTGGTTGTCATTATAAATAGGGTTATTTTCTTGATTTTTCAGATTGTATGCTTTCAGAAGATAGAAATGCTATCAAAGTGCATATTTTAACTTTGTATTTGCAACTGTACTCTACCCCCTTCTGATTATTTCTAATAGTTATTTGATGCAGTCTTTAGGGTTATGTATAGACATAGTTGTATCATCTACAAACACAGAGAATTTAACTTCTTTCTTTTCAATTTGGATTACTTTGAGTTCTTTCTTAGTCCTCACCATTCTTGTTAGGGATTCTGTTATTGGCAAAGGTGAAAAATCTTGTTTCATTAAATAGTACAGAAAAATCTTTCAACATTTCCCGTTGAGTGTGATGATCTCTGTGCTTATGATATATGGTCTTTTTAACTTAATATTTTAAATAAAGTTATAACTTCTCTTCTTTCTAAACTGTAAAGTAGTTTTGTAATCATCCATTTATTAAGTAAAGAACTTACATACTTCGTTTTAATGTTTGCCCAAGGAAGATTGTTTATACTGGAGCAATATCTACTCCTCACACATCTTATGGAGACTCAGAGAAAGCCTTCATGATTGTCAGTCATGCTTGTCTCCCTCTATCCCACTGTGTAGATACAACAACAGAAATGTACATCATCAACACAAAGAGATTACTTACTAACTGTTCAATTTCCAATCACACATAGGAAGAAAGAAGCTTAAAAACAAAGATGAGATGGTACAATTTTATATGCTCTTATTATTTAATATTATATCAAAAGCATTTTTGTGTGTCATGAAAATTCTGTGAATTCATAATTTTAAGGCAGAATAAAATGTTTTTGTATGGGATATCAATGATAGTAATATTATATTCCTTTTGGAAACATTAACAATATTTATTTTTAAAATGTAGTCAAAACATTTTTTGTAAAAACATAGAACTAAAATATTATTCCTATGATGAATCTACAAAGTTGCCTTATTGAGTTTAAAAACTTAGCATTTAAAATGTTCTCCAGACGAACTGTCAACTTATCCTCTGAAGAGAGAGTCCTTTTTACAACTACTGGCAGCAAAAGAAACTATCTTTTCACAAAACCCTTACCAACACTGGACAGTATCATGAAAAATATATTCAGTGTTTTAAATCTAAATTATTTTAATTATTGAGGCAAACAATTTTATCTTTATTTGCTTTCTTTAATTTTTGAATAATAAAAAAACTTATTTTTATTATGATGGATTGTGAAATTACTACCACCATTCCCAATTTACAAAAATTATTATGAAGCAACAGAAAATAATGAATAATATAATCACTTTGAACACAGAAAGAATCAGCTTTGATTCCTATATGACTCTAGGTTGCAGCAAATTAATTTCTGAGATTAATATTCCTTATCTTTAAAAAGGTGATAATCTTAAATCCTAGTGTTCTTTAGATACCTGAATATATATGTATATATAAATGCACATGTGTGTATGTATATATATATATATATATATATATATATATATATATATGCTTATCTTGCTTCATTGAGCTTCTTTTTGTTGAATTTTGCAGATACTGCATTTTTCACACTTTGAACGTTCCTGGCATCCCTACATCAAATAAAGTATGTCAGCATCATTTTCCAATATAGCATGTGCTCGCCTAATTTTTCTGTTAGATTTTGCTAATTATTGCAATGTTTCCAACTTACTGCTGTAATTTTTTTCTGGTGATCTGTGATCAGGGTTCTTTGCTTTTTACTGTAACTGTTAGAGGGCTAAAATAATTATACCCACAAATCATGCTGAACTAAACCCATAGACTTTTTTTTTTTTTGGTTCTGGGGATCAAACTCAGGACCTCATACTTGCCAGGCAGGTGCTGTGCCGCTGAGCTATATCCCTTGACCAAAACCCATAGACTTTTGTGATTGTTCTGCTGCCCAGCCATTTTCCTCTCTTCTCCTCTCTTCTAGCTTTCCTATTCCATGAGACACACAGAACAATTAAATTGAGTCAATTAATAACCCTCAGATTGTTCAAGTAAAAGGAACTGCATCTTACTTTAAATAAAAAAAGCTAAACCTGATAAATCTTAGTGATGGAGGCATGTAGAGAACTGAGATAGGTCTCTTCTTAGCCACTTAATGAATGCAAAAAAGACATTCTTGAAGGAAACTGAAAGTACTATTCCAGTGAGCTCATGAATGAAAAGAAGGTGAAGGAGATTTATTGCTGACAAAGGGAAAGTTCTAATTGTCTGGGTAGATTATCAGACTAGTTTCAACTTTTAAACCAAAGTCAAATCCAGAGCAAGAACCTATCTCTCTTTAATTATTTGAAAACTGAGAATAGTCACAAAGCTAATAGAAGAGAGCTCTGAAACCGGCAGAGATTGATTCATGAAGTTTAACAAAATAGACTCTCTATAACAACCATGCACAAAGCAAAATAGTAAATGTAATGTAGAAACTGTAGTAAATTATTTAGACGATTTAACCAAGATAATTGATGCAGTTAGCCCTGTTCATCATACAATCAATGATGATATTGGAAGAAGACATCATCTAAAATTGAAACAGAAAATTGCATCCCCCACCCCAGCCAGTATACTTCAGTTTCTTAGTTTCCCAGGTACTAGTTCCTGTTCCAGTTCAGGTTGCTCTTGTCTCTTAGAAATGGCTGGTCAATGTGATGCAAAGCTGGTCACAGTGATGCACATTGTATAAGCCAATCCCCAATTGCCAAGCCATTCTGCCTCTGTACTTCCTGCTTACTTATCCCATATACACCTGAGACCGCCACAGGTCAGGCCTGATACTCTGGGAATGATCCTAATCAGTGCCTAGCAACATAAATAAATCTGCCTCCAAATCCTGGGTTGTTTGGGCCTTTCCATTTGCCATTGCAAAATTATCACAGCGAAAGAGCAGTCAATATCTGACTTCAAAAGACAGGATGCCTGCCTCTTATGCCATGGCTAATGCACCTACTGACTTTAATTTGAAGCCATTTTCTGTTTACTTTCTAAAACTCTTACAGTCCTTAAGTATTATTCACAACCTACCCTCTCTGTGTTTTCTTTCTTTTTTTTTTTTTTTTTGAGATATTGTCTCACTATGTAGTACAGACTTTCCTTGAACTTCCTTATGTAGCTCAGGATGGCTTGGAACTCACGGTGATCCTTCTGTCTCAGCCTCCCGAGTGCTGGGATTACAGGTGCTCACCACCATGCCCGTCATGTGCTCTATTTTAAATAGAGTAACAAAGTCTAGATGACAGCATATCTGTTTACCAACTGGATTGCTGAATATTTTAAGTGCACTATTGAGAACTATTGTCTGGCAAAAAGAATTAATTTCAAAATATTACTGCTCAGTAAAAATGTACTTAGTCACCTACAGATTCTGATACATGTACAATGTGATTAATGTTGTCTTTATGCCTGCTCACACATCCGTATGCAGCCCATCACTGGCAGGGCAATTTTGACTTCTGATTTTAGTATTTAAGAGGCCCCCTTGTCGCATAAGGCACTAGCTTTTGTAGAGAGTGAGATCTCTGAGGATGGGGGCAAAGCTTCACCATTCTCCAGGCCCTTTGTAACATTCCTGATTCATTAGAAGATGTCACCATTTCAGTTTGAGCAGCAGTGAGGAAGAAGTCAATGCCAGTCCTCATGAGTAACTGTGAAAGGTTAGAGATTTCAGTGAACTAAGTAACTACAGATGTGGTAGAGGTAGGAAGAAGATTAAAATGAGCAGTGGAGCCTACACGGGTAAGTAAATTGTTCTAAGGCCGCCACAAGCCATTAACAAGGGAGGAAATGCTTCACAGGGAGTGAAGAAAGTAGTCTCTTGAGATGGAATGTACTCATGTTAAAGATGGTACCAACACTGTAGAACAGACAAGAAAAGATTTAAAATTTTAGTTAAAGTTAGTTGATTAAACAGCAGTAGTGTCTTATTTTTATTTATTTATTTATTTGTATTTTTCTTTTTTTGAACTCACAACCTCACTCTTGCCAGGCAAGTGCTTACACCACTGAGCAAAATTCCCGGCTCAATTTTTTGAGACAGGGTCTCACTGTGCAATTCAGGCCAGCCTTGAACTCACTTTGTAGCCCAGGCTGATCTTGAACTCACTCACAACGAGCCTCCTGCCTCAGCCTCTTGAGTGCTGGGATTAAAGGCCAGCAGTACTGTCTTAGAAGATTGTTCTGGTTAGTCTTGTGACTAAAATACTATTACACAGCATTGGATGATACAGTGAAATCTTTGTGGAAGTAGGAGTCCATTGATATGGCAAGTTCATCATTGCATTACTGAAATGATTCCCACACCTGCCTCAATCTTTGTGGTGATTAGTCTGATGGTTCAGTAGTCATCACTTTCCAAAACTTTCCATGAGCCAAAAACTTACAAATCACTTAGTCTCAATTTATCATTCCCTTTGTTTAGCAATAAATTATTTTATTTGAAACACACACATTTTTAGACCTATTACTATGTGCATTTAATAGAGTATGTTGTAGTATAAATGTAATACTGTCATGTCCTGGGAAAACAAAAATATTATTTTCAATTGCTTAATTTTAACATATATTCTATTGCAGGGGTGTGTAACTGAACTTTCAATATCTTCAAAGTGTGCCAGTATATCAAAGGCATACCATAAACCCCTAGGGTGACATGAATTTATTTTAGTACACAGAGAATATACTTTGTTAAATATGGTTTCTCAGGTTAAGGGATTTTTTTCTGAGAGTTTAATATTGTTTGTATATCTTCAAATGAATCCTAATTATTATATTACCTTTAGGCTTGCTGAAAGACATTTAAGTAAATTGTTGGTATCCATTTTGCATCCATTAGTTCACAGTATTCTGTAATGCATATAGGTAGACTCCACAGGAGGTATAAAAATTTAAAGAGAAGTTTCAGTATTTAGCTTGCTAGAGTTGATTGATTTGCTTAACATGTTCTATAGTTCCATCTGTTTTCTTGTCAATGATTTCATTCTTCTTAATTGCTGAGTAACATGCTACTGTGTCTATATGCCACTTTTTATCCACTTCATCAGTTGATATATGTCTGATATTTTCCCACAGCTCTGCTATTATTAATTGTGGCACTTTAAACATGGGTATGCACATATGACTGTACTATATTGTCCTGAATTATTTGGGGAATATATCCAGCAGTGGTACAACTACCACGTATATATGCATTGTATATTTCTCTTAAATGAAAATCCTAAAAAATTAAGGGAGCAAGTAAATAAATAACGGAGAGATGAGGAAAATGGGAGGTAGAATTTGAGATGGAGAAGGTGATCAGGGAGAAGGGATGGAAAGTGAGAGAGATAATGGGATTAAAAATTATCCAGATGTCAGGCGCATAGACCAAATTTTCCAAACTAACCTCAACATTCTGTATTACTAAGACACAGTAGTAAAAAGGATTATGTAATTTACTTCTTAAAAGGAAAACATGTTTCTAAATTGCTTTAAATAACATACAGAAAAAAGGTGGGTGTGCTTCTTTTGGTGATTTTTGGAAGAGTTGGATTCATGGTGACCTTTCTCTAGAGCAATTTGAAGTACCTGATGTCTCTGCCAGTCCTTATGCCTCTAACATGCATGATACTACAGGAATTTATGTGAATATTTAGATATACACTGATTTTTTATGTGCTATGGAGCTAAAATTCTAGAGTATGAGAGATACATAGCAAATGAGTGGCCCAGTAAAATGTATCCGATTGTGTGTAATGTCACAGTTTCATTAAAGAAAACAGTAATGTGTAAGGGAAACAGAGCTAATTTAAATAAAGTAATTTAAAATAAGACGATCAGTAAAGGCCTCGAAGAAAAGTTATACCTTGAGCAGAGAGATACAACAAAGCTGAAAAACATCACCATGCATTTATTTATAGGAACTATGTTACATGTAGAACACCACGATCCTGAGTCAGGCGAATGGCAAGCAGCTAATGTGACAATGAAATGACTGGACTAGGAAGTAATCAGACAGGTAGCAAACAACAAAGCCCACACAAGACAGGGCATTCTAAGGATGTAACCTTTATTCTGAGTGAAATGATAGGTCATGGGAGGTCTCTGACACACATTCTCAAAAGCGTCCTACCCTACTCCTTTTAGAACAGAATGTGGGAAGCAAAGGAGGAAAAAAATAAGTTTCTTAAAGGGTCAGGACAGTAATTCAGGAGAGTTGATTGCACCTTATATCAGGATGGCAGCAAAGGAATTGGATAGTAAATGAATCTGGGAGAAAGGAGGAACAGAATTTGCAGATACGCTGAGTCTGGAATGTGAGTGAAATCAAGGTAACCCTGATGATCCCCTTTGAAATGTTGCCTTATGAAAGTTTAAAACATGACCTGTCCCCATCTTAGACTAGTTCTCAAGATATGACTTTAATTAATATTCATCATTTGATCTCTATCACATTATTTTTAAAAAATTACTGTTCACTAGATCATTAATTGTCCTCTTTAAAAATTTTTCAAGAGGATCAATGCCTATTACACTGACTGCAGAGTTATTTTAAATAAAATTATAAATTAATTCAGTAGGTGTATCACCATACTGCTGAATAGATGCTAAAGTCTAGAAATAAAGTTCTTACAGTTCTTACAGTTGATAAGCAACTCTTAAATATTTTTATTTAACTAAAATGTGGTATAATTTACTTCACTGGGAAACCATTTCAAATATTTATTTTTTGCTTTGAATTTAATTATTAAAACCCTAGCATAATTTTGGCAATTTAAAAAAAATCTAAACTGGAGTAACACTCAGAATTTTTTCATTTGAGTGAGTATGAAAATAACATAACAGAAGTACTCTTGGAATTTTATGTTGCATTTGGAATAGTCCACTACTTGAAAATTAAAGTTCTATCCTAAAGTTCAATGGTATTATTATTCTTCTTTTGAAACATTTTTTAGGAAATAATAATGGGCAAAATTAGTGTTCTGTCTCATGTACCCTTCATTCAACTTTCCAAGTAGTGACAAATCATGTAACTGTAATGCACTGCTCAAATCAGGATATTGGCACCAATATATGATTATTAACTAGTCTCCAAAATGTATCAAGTTGTCACAATTTTTATAACCTGAATTAATGTTTTGATGTGTATGTAGTTCTAAGCAATTTGGTTCAAAATAGAGGCTTATGTCACTGTGGCTAAAATCAATGCATAATGTTTCCTTCATTAAAAAAGAACTTCCTCTTACACTACCTTCATGTATTTACATATGCCCCTCAACATTTTCATCCCTAGCCTTGGCAACTACTAATGTATTCCCTATATGTTTAGATTTTTCATTTGAGAATGTTATTGATGTATCCGATGCTCTATTCCCAACAAAAACTCTCAGTTTAAAAGCCAATTGGAAAAATTAGAGCTCTTTATTAGCACAGGCCTGGCAACGCAGTATCCCATATGCATAGGAAAGACTGCGCGCCGAGCTGAGGAAACAAACCACTTTTAAGCAGTAAAACCGCAAACACCTGGAGTGGGGGACGGTTTCGTTGCGGGGTTTACACCTGGCTAGGTTTCGGGGGAGTGGCGCAATACAGAACAGAAACGCGGCGCTTGGGAAAGTACAACTCGTGTTAATCGGGGCATCGCGTCCTTACAAGAGCAGGACAAGGGGGTACTCTCAGGCAACAACGGGGTTCACGCGTTACAACAGTTATATACAAGAATTTTTATAATACGTAAACTTTGGATAAACATAGATTAGATTTAAAGATAGATACAGATATACAAAGGCAGATACAGATATGTAGATGTTGATAGATAAAGATGTAGACTTTTTTTTACTAAAATTAATACCCTGGAGGTCAATCTTAGCTGTGGCATATATTGAACAGATCATCTTTTTTTACTGTTGAATAGTATTCTAGTCCATAGTTATAGCAAGGTGTTTTCAAAATTTCACCAGCTGTATGAGAGGAATTTCCAACATTTTGCTTTTGCTAATAAAGCTTTTATGAACATCCATGTGAATTATTTATACAAATACAAATTATTTATGCCTACTAAATGACCAAGAGAACAATTGGTGGGGTATAAGATGACTTCTTGCTTAGTTTACATAAGAAAAGGCCTAGCTATTAAGAAAAGACCAAGCTTTTTTCAAAAATAGTTGCAATAATCTACAATGATTGAGAGACTCAGTTTCTCTGTAAATATATGATATTGTCACTGTTTTTTGAATTTAACTGATTTGATACATGTGTAATAATATTTTAACATAGTTATACTTCCATTTCTTTAAAGATTAATCATATTGAACATTGCCTCATCTACTTATTTCCATACTTACTTTTTTTTTTTTTGTCATTTTGAGAAAGGGTCTCACTATGCAGTTCAGGCTGGCCTTGAGTTCACTATGTTGCCCAGACTGGTTTCAAAATTGCATGGATCCTTCTGCCTCAGTCTCCAGGGTGCTGGGATTATAGATGTGTGCCACCAATCCTGGCTGATACTTATGTTTTGTATGTTCAATCTTTGCTTATATAGGTGTCCATTTAAATGATGGGATTGTTGCTTTCATTGTTGGTATTTATGAGTTATTTATATTTTTATATACTTTTCTTTGTTTGATATGTACTTTATAAACATTTTCTGCTAATTTGTAGTTTTAATTTCCTTCTCTTAACTGATTTTTTCATACCAGAAATATTTTTGATATCAATGATTTATTATTTTGTGTGTTATACATTTGTACTTTGCTTTGGTTCTTCTTAGCTTCCAACGTTGTTCTCTTATGCTTTCTTTTCAAAGAATGTGTATTTTACATTTAAATGTGTGGTGGATTTTTAATTGCTTTTGTATATGTTATGTTACGGTAAAACTAATTGTGTTTTCTTATCTGTTCTTGTTTTCTTTTGTCTTATTTCATCTATTGTTGTTCAATTTTCCCAGCACCATTTATTGACAGGACACTTTGTTCTCTGGTTCAACTACTTCTGCAATATTGTGAAACATAGACAGGACAAATGGATTTTAGTTGTTTCTAGGTTCTGTATCCATTGATCTTTGTGTGTGTTCTTCTAGCTAAATCACATTGTCTGGGTACAGTAGACACAGTATGTCTTAACATTTTTCTTTTTGGGGGACGGGTACCGGAGATTGAACTCAGGACCTCGCACTTGCCAGGCAGGTGCTTGTGCCACTGAGCTAAATCCCCAGCCCAATATTTTTCTACATACTTTGTTTAAAGTGTTTTTGTAACATTTTAGTTTAGTCTTTTGTGTATTAGTCTTTCACTTGCTATTTCTATATAAAATTAAGTACAAGCCTGTCGGTATTTACAAAACATTTAATTTTTTTTTTTTTTTTTTTTTTTTGCGGCACCGGGGATCGAACTCACAGCCTCACGCCTGCCAGGGCAGGCACTTAAGCCACTGAGCCAAACTCCCAGCCCTGGTTTTTTGAGGCAGGGTTGCACTATATAGCTCAGGCCAGCCTTGCGCTCGCGTTGTAGCCCAAGCGGGCCTCGAACTCACAACACTCCACCTACCTCAGCCTCAAAACATTTAATTTTTAAGCTATTTTCTTTGCTTTTGATGATTTCTGTATCTGCTAATTTTAATCGAATTTCTGCTATTTTCCTATTTTAAGGCATGTTCATAGCACATGTTGAAGCATTTTTGTGATGGTTGCTTTGAAATCCTTGTCAGGTTATTCCAACATCTATGACATTGTGGCTTCTGTTGATTGTCTTCTTACTCAAGTTATGTTTGCACTGGCCTTCACTATGTTGAGTTACTACGGACTACACAGTAGACATTTTGTATATTATTCCTAAGTCTCTAGATCCTCATCAGTGCAATTTTTATCACCTGTCACACTGTTTGAATGCTATGGGTGGGTTCGGGGGAGGTAGATATTCCTCTCCCTGCTAGAGTCCATTAAAACCACCGTGATAAAAGTAGAACAACGATTTGCACTGTCTCGTGAAGACGATTATGGTAAAACTGCAGCTTTCCTTCAAGCTTCATTAACACTGACTTGGCAAAATTCGAGCATCAGCTAATGGCTGTCTCATAACCACTCAGTGGAGATAGAAGCTCAGCTCTTCCCTGAACCTGCTCACAGCAGATGATGGAACTTGTGTACTTAGATAATTTCATTCATCCTTATTGATGTTTTATGGGGGAACCTTGCTCATGCTAGCTCTAGAGGATGTGAAGTACCAACCAGTCTCAAACCACTTCATTCTCCCTTGTCACTGCCAGTGAGGTAAAATTTTACTTCCCTACTTGGTTCAACTAATTTGTCAGTGTATGTGCATGTGTGTGGTCAGTTGAATTGGAGATTAAACTCCCTGCTGGGCTCTGATAATACTGAAAAGTGTTTGGATGTAGGGGAGTCCAGACTAATCCATCCAATTCTACTTCTTTTACCCTTGGGGTTACTGACTGATGCTAGGGTCTCAGTATCCTGTGGCACCCACTAAGACCAAGAAGGCAGGGAACTGGCTCAGAGCAGTAGGAGCACTTCTGCTTATTTATTCAACTATTGAGCTCTCCGCTTGGCCCTAGAAATGCTCATGATAGAGAAATTCGAGTAGTGTAGCCCACTTTCACACGGGGAGAACAAGTAACTCTCCCTATTGAGTGTCGCTGAAACTGCAAGGTGGAGAGGTTACTTTTTCCACTGATGTTTGATGGAAGCAGAGCAGGTATTGCCAAAATGATTTCCTGTGCTTGCAGGGTGCTCCTATCAGATCATTTTGGCTTAGGAGAGCCTACTTTTCTTAAGTTTTTTGGTTTATATGTTCAGTTGCTGTTGGCAATCAAATGCTAGTGAATTCTTTAGCTTCCTGCTCAGATATATGGGACACCTCGCATAAGAAAACTCAGAGAGCATACTGCCATATTCTTTATCAAGCTCCAAGATCTCTGTGTTAGTTCCCTAAGGCTATGACAAAAACTTCCAAATCTCTGTAGCTTAAAGCTACTACACCCCACTTCCTTTGAATTCTGGGTTTCAAATGTAGAAATCCAAGCCTTTAGCAGGTCCATAGTTTCTTTGAAGTCCCTAGTAGAGAATAGTTCTTTGTTTCTTACAGCTTCTATTTGTAAGTGTTTCTTGTTTTGTGGCAACATAACTCCAATTTCTGAGCCATCTTTGTCTGGTCTTTTCTCTGTGTCTTCTATAAGGATGCTAGTTATTTGATTTAGAGCCCATCTTAAACCAAGACACTTAATGTAACCACTTCCGCAAAGATTTTTTTTTCTAAATACATTAACATTGGCAGATTCCAGAGAAACACTAATCAACCATCACTAACTGTGCTCAGAGACTCCTTATGTTTGTTGCTCTATTTCCAGATATTTTAGCTGTAAGAAATAGAAATGAAGAATTCAAGGTATCTCTCTTAGTCAGCACCCCATTCATTTTCCAATACTTACCTTGTTGCATATGGTTTCCACTAGAGACTTGCATGTTGTAACAGGTGTTTTCACTGTTTTCTTGAGTGATAGCAAAAAACTTTCTAATGAAATTTTTAACATCAAAACAGTTCCTGATTAAAAGGAAACATTAATACCTTGTTGGATTTTATCTTAGTTTATCGTGTCCTCTCTATTCGATACCGGTATCCATTATTGCTTGCCTTCAGAGTGTCCATAACAAACCTTAAAATCTGTGGGTTAAAATAACAATCATCTATTTAGTAGTGAGTACTAATATTTATTCATTTATGAGTGCTGGGTACTATGGGTTTAGTTGAGTAAATTTTCTGGACTCAGATGGCCTGGTATGGTTCCACCTGGGATAACTGATACAATTCAACCTTTGTCTTATATTCTTTATTTTTCAGATAGTCCGGATTTAAGGTGCTAGCAGACAGCACGATTGAACAGAAAATGCAAATGTTTTTAACACACTTATATTATATATGTTACCATCATAATGACCAAAACAGGTCTCATGGCAGGGCCAGCAGTCAGAGCAGGGCAAGGTTACACTGTAACTGGAGCACAACATAAACAGAGGTAAGGGTGGTGAATGGCATGCGTATTGAGATGTTACCTTATATAAGAGACAGAATTTCTTGGTGTCCATTGACTCAACTTACACAAAAAAATTCACTGTCAAGTACATTGGCCTCTCAGCATTTTAAAGGGAAACAACTTCCTTATTGTTTGTTAAATGATGCAGTTATACCTTTTATATAGTCCATACCCAAGATACTGAGATCTGGTTCCCAACATCTGGACGTGTCATTTTTTGAAATAACTGTGTTAGATGGTCAACCTCAAAAGATAAAAACACTTCTTTCCCTTATTCTACTTCTCAAAATTAGACACTTTGAAGCAATCCAAAGTGTTTCAAATGCAACTAAAATTTTATTGATTTTTAGCTATTTGTTCAAATCATGAAAGAGGTCTAATGTATTGTTGTTTTAGTCAGTATGGAATATGTGCCTTCTATTTGTCTTGCGTGGATCACATTTTGGACATATGGATAGGTCAAAAAAAGTCAATCTGTGCATGGAAAATTTCCCTCAATGTGTTTTAAATCAGTTATCTCAGAAAATATAATTCAGCATTGTACTGAATATATTTAGGTTCACACATTGTGAAAGTTCTTTTGTCTGATCGAACGTATTAAGTAAAATCTGAGACAAAATTTTACTGGGAAAATGAATTGAAATTTTCATTGATTCTCTTTTGGTAATATTATAACTTGCCTGTGAAGCAAGACAAAGCAACTGATTCAATAAACACATTATTCTTTCTTTGAATAGATATAATGATTATATGATACCTATTGAAAATTAAGTAATTGCTAGACATACCATAATAAACAATATCCTTCTCTTAAGGAAATGCTGTGAAAAAAGAAAGTTATTGAAGGTAAAACCATGTACATGAAATACGAACTGTGGTTCAGGGAACGTTCCCAGGGCAAATTCCAGTTCAGGAGACGGAAATGTGAGCTACATCATCTTTAAAAACAAATTAGAACCTGATGACTTCATATGCAGAAAGAAAGCACCTGTACAAAGAATACTATAAGCGAGGAATCTTATTGTGGAACTAAAGTGACTACATCTATCACATCCACTATCTCCATATTTTTGGAAGGTCAATGCTTGAGTTCCAAGAGAATATTGGTACCAGCATTTGAAGATTTAATGAGAAATAAGTACACATCTCTTCCTTTTTTATATGTAGATACTACAACTAATAAGCATGTTGGGTTTCATCTGTCAATAACTCTGTTAGCTGTGCCTAGTTCTGCCTAGACAACTGGGGAGAAAGTTTAAAAGTTATATCTGAGTATCATCAATATACAATTCATTCTTTATCAGTGCCATCCCAATCATTACAATAACGTTGTCATACATTTTGGACCATGTTTTAGCAGTTAGATGGATGAAATTTTGTTCTCTAAAAGATTTTTTAAAGCATATAATTTAATTTTGTCCATGTTTTAAAGGAGACCATCATATATGAAGAAGCCCATTTTATGTATGAATATGGTTGCATCATTCAAATAAAACTTCACATATCTAAGAAATTCTTGTGATGTTACTGAAGCAACTGTATATTAAAATGTGAATGGAAGTGTGAACTTTGAACACTACGTTGAATGTAAGTTCAGGGATTAATACATTTTAAAAAGGTAGAGTAATATTATCTACACGATGTGTATACTGTGTTCCTAAAGAGGTGAATTAATTTCAGGAAAGTATACGTGCCTGAAATTAGTTTTGTAATAGACTTGATTGCCGCCTTGCTTCGCATAGTTATGATAGTATTTCAATCCCCCTTACTCCTTTCTGGAAAGAAAATCTATTATTTTCTTTCTGTTTACTGTCTGTGATTTTATTCTGGCATTCATGAGGTGTGACTCAAAAACGGATATGAGTATTTCAAAAAAGGAAGAATCATGTTCAAAGAATTATTATTATTATTATTATTATTAAAATCCTTAAATAAGAAGTTACTATGATAATTAAAGTCAATATTACTTTTTCTACCAGCTGCTTGCTGTGTCCTATCAAGCAAGTTTATCATTCACTGTTGGAATTACTCCAGCTGTGAACTCTCTAATATGAGCTCTTTGTTGCTTCAAACCGTTTGGGAAGCTACCTCCATATTCCCACAATAGTACAATGATTCTTGGCAGTTATTCAGAAAGATTTTTCTTAAGAAGAAAATTCCCTTTTTATCAAAGAACTAACACCTACTGTTTTAAAGAATATTACTTCTTTTCATTTAATTCTATGAGCAGAGATTATTGTAAGCATAAATTGTTTACATCAGTATAAAATAATTTATAAACCCATGGCTTATTGCTCTTGAAACACTTTAAAACAGGAGAGCATCTGGCATGTGAAGATGATGAAGCGTTATTCAAATGAAGACTTGCTTCCCAGACATTAATGGATCTGACCGACACAGTTATGTTTTTCACCATTTTAAATTTTTAATAGTTTTGTATGAGTAAAACAGGGAACAAAAATACACACAACTAGCCAGAGATTCAATCAAATCCTGCTTTAATTTGTTCAACAAACTTACCGCAATTACGCATTTTAAAGGTTTTGAGGCTTTTTAAGGGTTTGTACAAAGTTGATCTCCCTGTGTGTTTTTTCCAATGTGTTAGTTCTAATGATGACAGACTATTTTCAAAGAACAGCTCTAGTCAAGGGTAAAGCTTTTCATTTTTAATACTAGTCACCTCTATTTTAATGTTTTTTCATAGATGATGGAGTATTTAAGGCATAGCTAAATTTATAGTCCTAAATTATGATGCAATTCTGTGTCAGATTTCCTGTTACCCACTGTTAGAATCTGAGACTCCAAGAGAGCCTTACAATAAGCCAGGAGCTATTCGTGTGAATGGTAACTGTTTCATACCAATGTAAGTTCTGGTGGTCCCTTCTTAATTTGTCTATTAGAACTTGCTATAAGATATATCTGAATGCACTGGCCACCAAAGAGCAATGCTCAAATTAATCAGTGAAGAAAATGCTAATTTGCTAAAAAATTCTTAGAACATGTGTTGTGACTTTCATCTGCTTCAGGTCGTGTCAAGTTCATGATCCTGAGAGGTGAGAGACTTCTAGCTGGAGACGACCTTACCAGTGAGCATGGACTTTTTAGAAGGTTTCCTCTTGCACTGAATCCTTCTCAGAGCTGGGAGCGTTTTGGAGTCAGAGCCATTTATCTCAGACTGGAACATTCTTTCAGCACAAGAACTAAAGGGAGTCAGCAAAAATTGTGCTTTTTAGATAATGTTAAGACATTATGCAGCAAGTCTTTCATTGTGAAAATTACTATCCAATATAGTATGGAATTTACTAAAGGAAGATCATAGGGCACTATGAGAAAATACTTACACTACTATGTGTGTGTTATAGAAAAGTGCCTAGGTAGTTCTTGGTCTTAAATTGTTAATTTCCTGTAGGATTTAGCAAATCCATCCCTAGGTCAACAAACAAAATAAATAAAAATAACATAGGTCCATGCAAATGCTGATAGGCAAATATTAATCATAGCATCATTTGTAATAGTTAAACATGTGAGTCCAGACAGCTACCAAGCAGTGAATGGAATAAATGGAATGTCATCAGAAAAACGAATGAGGTACAGATACATATTACAATATAGTTGAAAAATCTACAATATATTAAGTAAAAGAGACCAGACACAAAATGCCCTATATTATGACACTATCATATGACATAGCTCAAAAAAGTAAAATTACAGAGTCTAAAAGATTAATATTTACCTAATATTGGAAAGTAGGAAGCAGGAGTGAATAAAATAGTCATGAAGTTTCTTTGTAGAGCAGTAAATTGTACTTGGTTGCAAAAAAAAAAAAAAAAGTAGCACTTTTGTTTTGTTTTACTAACTAAGACCTAGCAAGAAGTTGTTAAATAATACTCTAAGAGACATTTCTGTACATTAAAATAGAATTTAAATCAAGAAAAATTTCCACAAGTGAAAGAAAAGGCAGATATGAGCAGAAGTCACCTTACTCTCCTCCCTAGGAAGAGTGAATCATGCTGTTTCTAAGATCGAGACCCTCACCTGCAGCCACTGTCAGAAAAGCTGCAAGTGACAGAGAACAAAATTTTCTGTCTTTCTCTTTCTGATCTGATTTCTCACAATCTCTCCAGGTGGTTGGTTGATAATGGACAGAAATTAGCAATGTTGAACCCATCTTGTCCTTTTTCTGCACATAGCAGAAAAAAAGAAAGAGTAGCAGAAATGGATGTGGGGAAAACAAATCCAAAGCTGGCACATTGGTATTCTACAATTTATGAGATTTCACCACTTTTTATAACAGGCTCTGACTGCTAACTCATGACAGGCACCTCTTCACGGTGTTCTTTTCCGTAAGCCTTTCTCAGACTTTCTATCTTCTATGGAGATTTTGTTCATTGCAAATACACTCAGTGACAGGGTTTTCTATAAAACTACTGTAGAAAGTATATGTTCTATCGTTCATCTCACAAGTAAAAAATTAGTTCATCAGTATATTTTTGAGACGAGGTCTTTCCATGCAATTCAGGATGACTTCGAATTCGCTATGTAGATGAGGCTGACTTTGAACTCACAGCAATCCTCTTGCCTCAGCACCCCCCGCCAAGTGCTGGGATTGTAGGCATGCACCACCATGCCTGACAAGTCTACTAATTTTTAAATTATTTTGATTAATCTTTCCATGTAAATTATAGCATCATGAAGGCACAGAATATGCCCTAAATATTAACATTGAAAATAGCTAACAAAAAAGAGGTTCTTCAAAATGTTATAGAGTGTTTTCTGTCATGTAAGAACACTGAAATTAAAGAGTCATTTTTAACATATTATGGCACATTTATATTCCTGATTATTTTTACATTAGCACCTATTATTTTATTGTGAAATTGTGCCACAGAGCCACAGGTTAGCAAGTTTCATTTCCTAGTTCCCTGATACCGTAGGGATAGAACACACTACCCATAGCTGGCGTGTTTTTCTACTTAACATTTTATTCACTCCACTCAATAAATAAAGTTAACCAAGTGATGAAAACATTCCCTGAAAGACCTGAAAGATGGGGTAACTTGATGTGGGTGAAACACCATTAGAAATATACTGTAATTTGATATCTAGGAAGGCATCATTGGAATCAATGCTGAAGAATCAGTATTTTGATGGCAATGGTAAAGGTGATTAATAATTACATATCACAGAAATATAGAAATTCAAATGTTGTGTCATATCCATGATCTGTGCAGTCCACTATTCACTTGTTAACAGAAGTTCTAAGGACAAAATGGAGGTTTTAGCATTTAGAATATTCCATTTTCCTTTATAACTATGTATAAGTCTTTTTATAAATCAGCCCAAATTCATAATATATCTTACCAGTACAGAATTTGATGTAATGTGATTATTATTATTATTTTTTATCTATACAAGCTTTTTTTTTGCAAAGTAAAATGAACACACTAAAAAAATGTCTAGAATGCCAGATTCAAACCATGCCAGTGCTATTTCCTAGTTTACTGATTTATTTATTCACTATTTTTGTATGTACTTTTTTATAGGAGTATCGAAATGCTACGTAACTCTATTCGCAGGTTTATTCTTATTTTGTATTGGTAATTTGAGCAGTAGCCATCAGTTAAATAACACGAAACATTGGACTGAAGTTAGAAGTGTTTCCTTTTTCAATTTTCATATGTACTAATTATTTAAAATATTTTTAAAAATTTGATCAATATTTTTTGTGCCAGAAATTGAAATCATGACCTTGCACTTGCCAGGCAGGCGCTGTACTGCTGAGCCATATCCCCGGTCCATTTGATCAGTTTTGATTCAGACATTTTTGTGGGATGCTAGACACAATTTTCTTGGTTTGCGTTGCCAGTATTTTAGAAATAAGTGGTAGACTACGAGATGCAATGAAAAAAAAAGAAAAAAGAAAAACAATGAGAAGAAATCAAGGATTTATATGTAACCAAACAGAGGAGGGCTAAAATTGCTCCAATCAACTAACAGTCTTTTTAAAGAATGGTCTGATTGTACTGTGAGTTTGGAGGGCATAATTTCATATACACTGGCTAGAACTTTTTCAATCATCTTAAATCTAGTGCACTACATTTTACTCAAGAAGAGTGTTACCTTAGTACTATGCACCTAACTCTGGTTTCACACCCAATTGTATATTAATAAGTTTCTTGGGATTAGGTTCAATAGTCAGGACTAAATCTATGAATGCTATATTTGCTGAATATGAACAAGATAGAATAAACCCTTTAAAGTCATGTATCTATCTATATCCTGCAAAGGTGACCTGTATAAATTATTTAATCTATGAGAATTGAGATGGTTCAGTTGACATAATAGAAAATGTATTAGTTAAATTACTGGAATAAGTATAATATTACCTTAGACATTTAAAATGTTCAATTTCATTATATCGCGTGAAGAGAACTACATGCAATCATAGAGAGAACTAAGGTCAAAATGAAATTGCACACCTTTGTGATCTTTCAAATCTTCTTCTTGGAGGTGAGGTATCTGAAACGTCTCAATACTAATCAGAATAAATTAGGATATAATTAAGTAGCTATCCTTTATTCAGAAAATTCAAATGCAAATATTGCCTCTTTGCTGAGTACAGATATTGTTAAGGAAGACAACTGCAATTTGACTGAGAATACTATGTTCTTATAATTTACTCAAATTCATATAATTATTATCTAATTAATTAACTAGAAAGATGACTTGTTCTGATATTCATTAAAGACAAAAGTTCTTCACAGAATAAAGGACACAAAATGAGAAATAATCTAAATAGTCTACAAAAATACTGATAGAAAACTGATAATATTTAACAAAGAAATAGTAGTGATTTAGTTTAAGACTAATTTTGACTAAGCCAAATGAAGAAAACAGAAATTCATTGATTTTACCACTGATTAGCTATATAGAAGAAGATCACTTTGATTAAAGGAAGCTATGGCACAGATAGCATTCTATGCTTATGTTCAAAGAAATAATCAACTTGTCTTTCATCGTTGAGAGACAATTAAAGTTTACAAGTTAAAACTTTCATACTCTTGCTGCATACCTTCAACTCTTACTTTTATTTTTAAACATATAACAACCATTATTTAAAAATCATTAATTGAAAACAAAAAGAATTCATAACAAGAAGATATCTATTAGTCAATAAGTGTTCATTTAAATCAGGTATTCTTATAGAAAGACATATCATGCATTTTTTATTCTGTACACAAGCAGATCACAGATATTAATTTGTATTGGAAAGCTTGTTTCAAATTACCATTATGTAAGTCACATAAAGTTTTATATTAAGTTACATTACCAAACTATGGAAAGAACTGATTATTTCACATGAACACAAAACTTACTGTAACTTGCAAGGAGCAGACAAGTGAGACTTGAAGTGAGAACATCAGCTCATTTCTTGTGATTTATCATAATACAATAAGAGAACATAAAAAGTGGATCCAGCATCTCCTAGGTGATGCAAAGACTAATGTAAAATGAACTGGAATTTGTGAAAAATCAGAAGACAGTGCAAATGGCATTAAAAACTCTGTTTACAGAAATAACAGTAGGTGCTTTACAAATATGGGTGAAGAATTTAGCATATAGGTAAACGAGAGATATGGAGTGCCAAAAAACCACAATCAGAAATGAACCTTTTCATGATATATCATGGTCCAATATAAGAACAAGATATTAAAAGCTCTTAGAGGAAAGCAATGAATCAGTTATAAAGCTAAATTTACTAGAGTTACAGTGGATTTCTCAGTGCAAACTTTAAAGGAGAGAAGAGTGTGAAGTGTTTCACAGCCAAAAAAAAAAAAAAAAAAAAAAAAAAAAAAAAAAAAAAAAAAAAAAAAAAAAAAAAAAAAAAAAAAAAAAAAAAAAAAAAAAAAAAAAAAAAAAAAAAAAAAAAAAAAAAAAAAAAAAAAACCCAAAAAGCACTAACCTAGACTGCTATATTCTGCAAAAATATTTTTCAAATTGAAGGAAAAATAAGTGCTCTGAAAAATTTTCAAGGATATTCCAGAAACAGTGAATGAAGCCAATAATGGCAAAATGTCTAACAGAATCAATATACAAGGTAGGGTAAGCAGTTAAGTAAAAGGAAAAGAAAGGGCATCAGCAACAGGAAAATAATGCGATGACAGGAGAAAGTAAAAAATTTTTAAAAATAACTATCAATGTGAATGCTTTCAGCCAATTCAAAAGACACAGATTAGCAGAATGAATAAAGAAACATAATCCAACAGTGTGCTATATAAAAGAAATACACTAAACCTAAAAGAAATTCATAGACTGGAAATCAAAGGATGGAAAACAATGCTTCATGCAGCAAGAAACCAAACACAAGCGGAATAGTTACCCTATTTTCTGACAAGTGGACTTTAAACCAAAACAATAACAAATACTGGTGGGGTTGTGGAGGAAAAGAAATTCTCCTACCTTGCTGGTGGGAATACACACTAGTATAACCACTGTGGAAATCAGTATGGAGATTTCTAAAAGGGCTGAAGTTAGAAATTCCATAGGACCCAGCTGTCTCCCTAATAGATATCTTCTCTGAAGAAGTTTAAGTCATCATACTACAGAGGTACTTGGATACCAACGTTTAAAGCAGCACAATTTGTAATAGCTGAATCCTGGAAGCAGGCATACCCATTAAAAGATGACTGAATAGACAAAATGTGGTATCTATATGTGTCTTAGTTACTTTTCACTCGTTGCTGAGATAAAATACCTGACGCCCAAAATTAGGGAAGGAAAATTTATTCTTACAGTTTCTCGAGAGTTTTAGTTCACACTTAGTCGGCTCCAAGTTAGCATGGGGTGGTGGGGCTGCCATTCATGGTGGCTGCAAGCTGCAAGGCACACTGTTGAGAGAAAAAAGGCGGAAGGGGAAGACCCACCTACCTTCCCTTACACTGTATCTCAGCTCCACCCCTGGGTGTGTGCCAATCCCAGCGCTAGACAACAAACTGAACAAAAGCACTAGACTCAGCCCCATTAAAAGCATGAGGACTTGGGGGTACATAGTATTACACAATATAATATGTAAAGGAATGCTACTCAGTTATGAAGAGTGACAGATTTGAGGCATTTGTAGAAAAGTGGTTGCACCTAGAAAACATAATATTGAGTGAAATAAATCAGACACAAGCTTGAATGGTATGGTATACCTCACTTCTGAGGCAATGTAGAAACCATGAAAATGAAAACAAAAAACAAACAAACAAAAAACGATAGAAAGGGGAAAGGGGACAGATTTTGCAAAACAGGGAAATGGTCCAAGGAAACAAGGAGAGAGGTGAGGGGAAAGGGAAGAAGAAATGAGGGGATTAAAGATATGTCACTTATAGGAATCTGATAAACCTAATAAATGTAAATATGATAAGCTTTAACATGTGGGAAGACAAATGGTATCAATAGGTACAAAGGCTTTTGGAAATTGGGCACGGGGTGAGAGGATAAAAATAAATCTAGAGTATATACATGTAACCACTCCCTAAAATGATTATAAAGGCATGAATTACAAACATTAACTAATAATATAAAAATGAGGGAGAGGAAAGAAAGAATCATCAATGGCACCATGCCAATTTAAGAGCTTCTACACAACAAAGAAAACAACTGATACGGTGAAGAAACAGCCTCAAAAATGGAAAAAAAAAAGAATTCCACCTTTTCTATGGACAGAAGACATATCCAGAACATATGAATAGGTCAAAAAATTAAACCTCCCAAAATAAAAGACCCAATCAATAGATGGGCAACTGAAATGAATACACCATTATGAGAAGATGTACAATTGCCATTAATTACATGACAAAATATTCAACATCACTAGACATTAGAAAACACAAATTAAAAAACACTGAGTCACCGTACTTTACTTGCAAGGACTGTCATCAAGAAAGCAAAGAGTCATAAATACTGGCCAGGCTTCGGGGAAAAGGAATACTTTCACATTGTTGGTGGAAGTATAAACTGGTTAAACCATTACACCCATAAGTATGGAGATTTCTCAAAAAACTAAATATAGAAATTCCATGTGACCAGCTATCCCCCTTCTACATATTTACTGCACAGAGTTAAAGATATCATATTTCAGTGATATATGCATAGTCGTGTTTATAGCAGCACAAGTCATAGCAGCTAAATCTGAAAGACAGCTTGTATTCATCAACAGATGAATGGAAGGAGAAAATGAAATATTTATATACAATGGGTTATGACTCTGCCATAAAGAAAGTTCAACTTGAGCCATCTGTAGGAAGGTGGATACACCTCCAGATCATAATGTTAAGTGAAATAAATCAGACACAACTTCAATATGGCATGGTTTCTCTTATATAAGAAACCAAAATATAAATAATGAGCAAAGTAAAATTTAGATAATAGTTAGTAAAAGACAGATCTTTTCAAATGAATCAAGATATAGAGGGGGTAAAGAGAGAAGTGGAAAGGGAGAAAAAATGTATTAGGATGTGTTATGTACCTGTGCCAACTCCCCACAAATTGTGTAATCATTATATACTGCATATATATATATATATATATGCCAATAAAAATAGAAGTTAAAAAATAACAATATATGTCCAATGACACCAATATTTATGCTTTCTCCTTGTCATCATCTATTGATATTTTGTTTTTAAAAATGTTCTGAGCTCTTGCTAATTTTATTATGATGAGTGATACTGTACCACAATCTGGACATTTTGTTTGATATCTTACTTGGCTGTGAATCTTAGTTAATTTTTCTGTTTAGCCAGTTTCATTTCACTCTGTTCTAGTCAGGAATAGCGAGACTAATTTATTACTGTGAGGTGATGGTAGAATTCCAGATTTTCCACCGAACTCTTGTTAGAAATGATGGGGGCATTCCCTCTTACTGCTGGGGGATAGGGTGCTCCAGCTCTCTATTTTGTTTTCTCTAACACCTCTGAAGGAAGGTGTTCATTACTACCTTGCCAGAAAAAAAAATCTATCTATTCAAGATTCACTGACATCTTCTTGGGTGTAGGTTTGGGTTACCTTCTTATATTGTTGGTGAAGATGGAAATCTAACCTTCTACTTAGACTTTACTGCTGAACCCAGTCATGTGTTCACAAGAATTTCTCATCATGTTTGGCTGGAATGTATGTCTTGTCTTATTTTGTGAGGCTGCCCTTTCCTGATACTTTGGTTAGAGAAAATAAAATTTTCCTCTATTTCTTTTTATTTTTTCTGTACATGCTGCTGCTTTCATTCTAAGGGTTTTTCAGCTCCAATTCTTGAGCATATAGGTCCAAAATAATGCAAAAAATTCACTTATATTCCATTTTTCCTTATTTTCTCAGGTCACAAGACAGTATAACTTCTGTACACCTTTCCAAATTTTACGGTTGTTTAGTCAAAAAAAATCTAGTGTTCATAGTTCTACTTAGTGAACAGGACGGGAGAAACACATTTCATCTAAATTCCTAACAGTAAAAGTTCAATGAGTTTATTTTAAAACAGGTGAGGCAAATGTTTTTAATAAGTGTATAGATAATTCTGTAAGTATAATGATATTCAGCTGAAATAACCTTATAAAATCTAGTAAATTTAAAGCAACTAAGTCTCCAAAATATTATTTCTATTTACTTGGACAATTCAAAGAAATATTTAGAATATAAAATATAGAAAGTATCTATCTAGTAGTAACAGCTGTCCTAGCAAATTCTTCATTAATATTTATTATAATTATGCTGAGTCATTTATTAAAAGTACATAAGACTTATAAATTCTTTTGACTTGCTGATGCTAATTTTTTACCCGATCAATTTATTTTCACAATGAAAATTAATTTTTCTTTCTTTGCCCAATGATGTTTTTGAAGATCTACACTTCATTTTCATGTTCTTGATGCAGAACTCTATGAAGAACTATAAATAGAATATAGTGCATATTCTTTGCTTAGTAAATTTATAGACTTCTCAATGTACAAGACATTATATCTCACTGTCCTAACTCCGAACAAGCTTGCACAGAAAAATATTTGATGACCAATAACATATATATTTGAACTGAATTTCAACTTGGTTCCATTTATTTGTGAGACTTTCAGTGAAGTAGCTTCTTAACTGTACTTACAACACAATGATAAACTTAAAGCCAACGATGGTGTGATATTCTACCCGAATTTCCTAACTCCATTTGCTTTATCTGTGACCAGAATCTGCCTTTCTTACCGTAAAGACGCATGGCAAGGTAGCATTCGTTCTGACAAAGGCTGTATCTACATCAAATCTGTAGAAATCTGTACATTTTAATGGAAAATATTCTTGATTCTGCTTGCAATATCAAGATGAAGCCAGAGTAGGTCAAGTTAAACTTGAATCTAACTGATACTGGAATGATTTCAAGATAATTTCAACTGAGCTATTGGTGCCAATTTGCCGTGTTATCACAGTAATCATTGGTGGAGGAGTCTTTAACTATAATTTTATGTTTAAATTGACACACTGTTCAGTGTGGGCCAGAAACTGATCATAAAAATATTTGGACTCCAAATTTTCCACTTTTCCTCTTGCTCACTTGGTATTGCTTTGCTGTGACTAAGCACTGTGTATCTATGAATCATATGTTGGAACGATGGAGCCTCATCCTCCTGGAGGAAAGCTCTGGTGTTCAGAGTTAACAGAGCTCATTCTTGTAGAGTATATACTCATCGCCTTGGTTTTAATTTTACTTTCTGCTATTTTATGTTTTAAATGCCATAAAATTCTTAATTATTTGCATATATGGATAAAATACTGACTAAAATACAGTTAACACAAATCATAGTGGATAGTTTTTTCTTTCTGATTTTGTAACTGATGATTAATTCTCTGTTATTTTTCTTGTATATATGTGGAGAGGATTTTTATGTAACTCACTGTTTAGTGAACTGTAGAATTGCAGACTCTTTGGCCAAAAGGACATCAGCATAGTCATTATTTACAGATAGGAATACTAAAATCTACAAGAATAAATTGCTCAAAAAATTAATAAATAGATAAATAATAGTTAATACTAGATTTTGTCTAAATCAAAGGCCCTCAATCTCAAAGAACTTGTTAAAAATCATTTTGAAAAATGTTTAAGAAATCTAGAAATCAGTCAGAATGAGAGTCTATTAATGTATATATAAGAAGATTGAGTAGAGGCTCTTTAAATTCATCTTTCTGTCATAACTGCACTGGTGATTACTGCATACAATTATTGCTTCCAGTCACTCAGGAGCACCTTTCACTTAGGGAAATCTAAGTTACTGACTCACAGATGGCCATGCGGCAGCATGCACTGTCAGAAATAATTTTGTCTAACTTCAGTGTGTACCTATTCTTTCCTATAAAATATTTTTCCTACTGTACATGAGATTGTCTTCTCTGGTCACTATGAAAGTCATAAGGCTTCTACCTATCATTTGTTATCTCCTAGAGACAAGCCCAGAGGAACTCATTTTCATTCTTTTTTGATATTAGGGTAAGTTTTGGTATTTTACTATTAAGTATTTTAATGTTCAGGTGACACATTAATACTGCCGTGATTTTTCCTGTAATGAGGTATAATAATGACAGCATAAATAGTCCTTATTTTCCTTAATATACTAATTTGGACAGCTGGGCTTTCGTTTTGAAAGTTTTCTTTCCAGTTTAGAAGCTGGTGCCAAATTTGCTTGGCCTCTTTCTGTCAGGCCACCTTGTACTACCTCAACTTTGTTATTGTAATCTCTTTTTCCTTAGGTCGTAGGCATCTGTTTGCAGCATTTTTCAGACCACTATACTCATCAGTGAATTCATCCACTAATGATTTGATCAACCAAATATCTTCATATGATATAGACCTGGTTAGAGGTGAGTCATCACAGGCATGACCAGGAAGGATGTATCTACCTTCTCCACTTCCTTTAGATTTTTTGCTTTCTGACCACCATTACATGAGCTGTTCCCTTCACTGTCCCACTGTGTCATGCCGTTTCTGCTTTAGAGCCAGACAACTATGGAATGAAGTTTCAAAGAAAAGTGAGCCCAAATGAATCGCTTCTTTAAATTGTGGATAGTGAGTATTTTGTTTTAGTAGTAAGAAAGTTAATAAAACAACCTGTAAGTGAATACTCTACTGAAAATGCAGATAATGCATTCAATGCTCTGAAAGATGATAAACTAATGCATGTCAATCAGAAATGTTTTTAGAATGAGAAAAGGACTCCCGTGTTTTAGAAGACGGAAGTATTTTTCTGATTTTCCTTTTTAAGTACTATGAAAACTCTTGAATAATGTAAAAATAGATAAAGAGGCTCTGAAAGGTACAGAGAGAAAGACAAATTAGGGATCTGGGACCCGTGTAATGACAAGATGGCAAATCCCTTCAATATTTTTTGTCTTATAGAATTCAGACTGAAATCTAGGAAACTGACATTCCATGGAGCCCAACAGGCACAGACATTAGAAGGTCCCCTCAGAACCTGCTTTCTCTTCATAAATGCTCACACAATGGCCATACTAGCAAGATAAAAACTTTTAGGCATTATTTGATGACCACAGGGAGAAAATGAAAAGACACTGCAGTTAAATCATGACCCTTCCTTTAACCTCTCAAAGAGCTACTGAAGAGATGTTGAGAATCTGCATTTCTTCCCTTGATCTTCTGTATTAAGGAACCAAGGTTTCAGAGCAGGAACAGTGACAGGGAGTCTAGTGGCTCTGAGAATTGATCATGGTCCCAATGGAAACCTCACTTGACATCATTGAAACCAGTTTTAACTTCCCTACAGCAGAGGTGTCAGGGGAGGATTTGTGGAGAGTGAGGACCTTCATCATACCTCTGCTGAGTAGAGATATACCCAACCATAATTCCATAGTGTTGTAGAGACCATAAAGGAAGGAAAGTGAAGCACTTTTATATGCTAAAAGACTGAGATCTCATAAGACCTAACAAGGAATAAAAACTTACATCAATAACTTCCCAAGTCTCAGTAGAGATTAAGTGGGAAATTTGAACTTTCTTTGCATACTGGAAGTCATACTTTCCAATATTAACAGTCAGAGGTGATCGAATACAAAATAAAGAAGTAAAAAGTGTACAGTGACTTAGACTAAAATATCATAAGCGTTCAAAATTTCAGGAGAGAAATCATTCCTCATATTATGAACCACTGAATCAGAAAAGACAGTGTACAGAGGTGAACACTGCAATGATACAAAAATTGAGTTTCCTGACAAAGTTTTCTTTTACTGTTTATTAGTACAATTTATAGCTAGCTAGCTAGCTAGCTAGCTAGATCATATTCATTAAAGGGACTTTGTACCTGTATATGATATATCTTGATTCTTCTTTTTCCTAAATCCAACCTCTCTTCCCCTTCTTACTTACAAAGTTTTGTTTTCATTGTATCCTTTTCTTATCATTTTTTTTCTTTTCCCTTCTTTCCTTCCTTTCCCATCTCCCCCTACCTAGTTCCTGTCTTTTTATCTTAGTTACTTCACTCTTGCTCCTGAGACAAAATGCCACACACACAAGCTTAAAGGAGGAAAGGTTTACTTAACTCAGTTTGTAGAGGTTTCAGTCCATAATTATCTGAGTCCAAGGGAAGATGGCACATGGCAGAAGGACAAAAATCCAAGGTGGTGGAAGATACTAAAAGTAACAAGAGAAGAGAGGAAGGCAAGCCTCTTTCCATTCCTTTCATTGTATGCAGGCTCCCCACCCCAGGGTTTATGTAGCACTCACCCTTACATTCAACATTAGACCGTGAATCAGTCATAAACTCTGGATTCAGTTGCCTCTAAAAAGCCCACCACTCATGGCCACATTCAGACATAAACCTTACACTTTTGAACCATTTCTTCCTATTTCACAATGCCTAATTTACACTTTGGTCCTCATTTATACTTTTGGCTCCTCACACCAGAGAAACAATGCAATATTTACATATATGGGACCAATTTATGTCACTGAAGAGTATGGTCTCAAGGTGCATCTATTTACTTATAAATGTAACAAGTTTATCCTACTTTATGACTGATCAGTAGTCCATTGTAAAAAAGAAACACATAACTTTTTTAACCATTACTTTGTTGATGGACATTTGGGTTGTTTCCAAGATTTAACTATTATAAATGGTGCTGCTATAAACATGTGTGCACATGTATCGCTGTGGTATGCTGTTTTTAATTCTTCTGGAAAGATATTCATAAAGGGAATAGTTGGGTCAAATGGAACCTCTGATCTTAGGTTTTTGAAGAATCTCCACACTGATTTTCACAGTGGTGTTCTGCATTTGAGCAATGTAAATTAAAACAATGCTTAGATTCTATCTCACTCCAGAAAGAATACCTAGCCATTATCAGGAAGTCATTCAATAACAAATGCTGGAGGGGCATCAGGGTAAAATGAACTCTTCTCCACTGGGTGGGAGTGTAGACTGGTGCAACTATTGTGGAAATGCCTGAAAAGTTTTAAAACTCAGAATAAGTAGCTAAATTGAAGAGGAAAGAAAGAAATTAGCAACAGGCAAATAATGTGATGACAGGATTAAGTTAACATTTTTCAGCAATAATGCAAAATGATTAATCTCATCTCTCCAATCAAAAGGCACGGATTTGTAGACTGTATATATATAAAAAAACTAAGCCCAATAGTATGCTGTATTGAAGAAACACAGTTAAAAACAAATGAAATTCATACACTAAAATATTAAAAGACGGAAAATGATAGTTCATGTAACAGGGGTCCTAGAACAAACAGGAATTGCAATACTATTTTCAAACAAAGTTGCCTTCAAACCAAAACTGATCAGAAGAGGCACGGAGTTCACCATATATTGGTTAAGGGAACAATTCATCAGGAAGAGATAACAATTTTAAATATATATGTACCAACCACCAACTCATCCAACTTCATAATACAAACACTACTGCACATTAAAGATCAGACAAACATAAAGAAAATTATAGTGAGAGACCTCATTACCCACCATTGCAATCCAATCAAATAGACAAAAATCTCAACAAAGAAATATTAGACTTGAACCACACTTTGAACAAATGGACTCTTTAGACATGGGCAGACTGATATATCCAACTACATTATGCATATTCTCAGCAGTGTGTGGAATTTAGACTACATACTAGTCAGTAGACTATGCATAAATAAATATGAAATAACAAATTAAACAATGCATATTTTCAGAATGTAGTACAATGAAACTAGAAATAAATGGCAAAAGAGAACAGAAATTATGCAAACACATGGGAATTAAACAATAAATTCTCTATTAATCAATGGGCCACAGGAGAAATCAAGGTAGAAATTGGTTCCTAAATTAAATGATAATGTCAGTACAATATACCAAAACCTATGGGACACAATGAAAGGATTCCTAAGAGGGGTGTTTACACCTGTGAATACTCACAGTAGGAAAATAGCACAGACCAGAAGGTGAGTATGTTATTTTGTCAGTTCACTCCTGTAAAGTGTATTTTATAACTTTGGTTTCCTACATTCTCTTCTCCAGGAAATTTCCCAAACCTGAGGCTTATCAGTGATTTCTCTCATTCTCTTATTCATGAAGAATTATATTTAAAAAAATATTAGCTAGTTTTTATGTGTAATGTCAAAAAAGAAGTAAAATATACTTGTTCTGTTATTAATACATCAACTATCTAAGACAAAATGTCTTTCTCTAAAAAGGCCCTTTAAAATTCACTTCATATTAGTATATGCATGTCTTCTGTATTATTTTTTAATAATTGGAAATTAAATACTATGGTGCATATGGAAGACTGCCTAAATCATAAGAAGTGTTCAATATATGTTAGCTGATGTAGAAAGTGAGTTTCTTTCCAGACACTGAAAGAATTATTAAATTATTTACAAATTTATTAGGCAAAATATATTCACTTACACTTTTTACTATCTATTTTATTTTTTCTACTCCACTGAAAGATGTATATATTAATTATCAGAGAAGACTATTGGTTGCAAAAACTCTGACAAAAATGCAAGAGTTCTCTCTTTTTATTTCCAAAAAAATGCCATATAATTTCCAGGGACTTGTCAGAATGATGTTTGCTGTTTCTAGCTCCTGAACTTTGGAGAGTATATACATTAATACATGAATAACATCTGTACAGTTTCTCTTTTTTAAATTTTTCATGAATTAATCAGTTCAAATAAAAAGTGTGCAGATCATACCACCTGATACTTAAAAATTCATAACTACAAGCTGGCTTTTGAAAGACTGCCATAATTTAGTGTTATGCTTGAATAAATTACATAGCATTCAAGAAACATTGTTTATCATTTTAAAAATTAGGCAACTCAATTCACCCTGAGGGAAAAAGGAAGTGGGTTTTCTGTTTACTGAAGTTAATTAACTGAAAAATTTTAATCTTTTTCTTTGATAGAGAAGAAGTTACTTTAATTTGAATATATATTAGTCATGCCAGAGAAGTGAGTGTTATTATTGTCTTTTATTAACTAGTAGCTTTTGAAATATAAGATCTTTGGGAGACCTCAGAACTTGGCAGCAGCCAGGCGAGAACTCAGACCTCTGCCCCACCCATACCACCTCCACCCTCCCACCCCAGAGACCTACAACAGCCTGCGGATCATTGATGGCAGCACCACCCTCTCCACCCTGGAGTCTTCAACAGCCTAGAGACCATCAGCACCCTGTCCACTACCTGCAAAACCCTGGTGGGCTGGTGGAAGCCTCAGCAACCCGTCACCCACACAGAGGACCCCAGCAGGTCGGCAACTGTGTGGTGAGTTCCCCCTTCAAGTAGAGGACATCAGTGGGTCAGTAGGAGCAGCAACGAGTTCTCCCCTTCAGATTTAGGACTTTGAAAACCTGATAAGAGAGTGGGTGAGTCCTCCTTCTGCACAGAAAACACCAGGTAAGTTGACGAGAAGGCTGACAAGGGCTCCCCTAACCTGGAGAAACTGGAAAGGACCTAGAAGAACCCTTGTGACACAGTAGGGTCCCAGCTGAGGCACACAATATAGCCAGGTAAATCTGGAAGCATGGAACAGCCTAAAACCACACTAACAATAGAAGCTAAAGGTTGGTTTGCATCAATACTCCTAGGGAGAGTATAAGACTCACCCAAAAATACCTGCAGGAGGAATCCAAGTGAGTGGCCCCTCCACTTTATTGAGGGACTCAGCAATTGGACAAAAATCACCCATGCAGTAGGACCTTAAGACACATATAACAGTCCTTAGAGACTAGTGGGATTGAGAAGACAAACTATTAACCCAAAAGGTAAAAATGACAAGACAAAAAAGCAAAATGCAATCTCAAACTTCCAGTCCATCAGAAACAAGTATAAAGGATATTGAAATAGAGGACACTGAAAGTCACACACCTGAAATTTCTCAAAAGATAGCAAGTGAAATAAAGAGACAAATCCATAAAGCTATAGAGAAAATCAGATTAGAAATAATCTCTCAGGCAAAGAAAGAAATGACAATCTTTGTAAAGGAATTACTCAGCATAGCTAGAGAAGATATAGATGAAAAAGTACAGGAGCATGGGAAAATGGTGAAAACCTTTAATCAGCAACTTAGGAAGCAAATAGAAAGAATGAAAAACATTCAAGGAGACATCTAGGAAATACAAAGCTCCACTGAAAGCTGGCAAAATCGTTTAAGTTGAGGATAGACTTTTGGACCTCAAAGACAGGATCGCAGCTAGCCATCATGAAAGGAAATAACTTGTAAAAATAACAAGGGAACATGAAATAACAAATCAACAGCTTCAAAATGATGCAAAAAGAACCAATATAAGACTGATAGGAATCAATGAAAATGCAGGAGTCAACCTGACTTAAAAATAAAACTATTCACAGAAGTAATGGTGGAAAATTTCACAGGCATGGGAAAAGAATCAGATATGCAGATAAGTGAGGCATATAGAATGCCAAACAGTCATAACCAAAATAAATCTATACCCAGACATATAATTATTAAGATCCCAGATATACAGCATAAAAACAGAATACTAAAAGCTGTTAAGAGAAAAGACACAACTCATCTATCAAGGAAGGCCCATTAGAATCATGGCAGACTTTTCAGCACAAACCCTCAAGTTAAGAGAGCTTGTAGTGAAGTATTTCAAGCCCTGAAAGAAAACAACTTTCAGCCGACATTGATATAACCTGCAAAACTTTCTTTCAAAATTGGTAGAGAGATAAGATATTTCCATGACAAAGAGCAAGTGAAGAAATTCATGTCTACCAAGCCAACCTGAGAAAGAATATTGAAAGACATAATAGAGACAAAAATTACTAAAATTCTATGAACAACAAAAGAAAAAAAATGACCAGGCAGGGCAAATAATTAAATGAGGGGTAAAACAGGAAAACAGCAACAGGAAAATAACATGACAAAGTTAAACCAGTACATACTCATTATATTCATCAATGTAAATGGCCTCAATTCACCAATTAAAAGAAATAGGCTAACAGAATGGATCAAGAAATAGAATCCAACAATATGCTGCATACAAGAAGCACATCTGACTCAAAAGGAAACTCATAGACTAAAAGTCAAAGGATGGAAATTAATACTCCATGCAACAGGAACCCAGAAAAAAACAGGTATAGCTATTCGGTTTGCAGACAGTGTAAACTTCAAACCAAAAATGATCAAAAGAGATAAAGAAGTTCATTATATACTTGTTAGGGGGAAAATTCAAGAGGAAGAGCTAACAATCATCAATATATATGCACCAAATACAGGAACACCCAATTCTATAAGACAGACACTAATGGAAATGAAAAACCAAATACACAATAACACAATCATAACAGGGGACCTTAATACCCCATTGCCACATAGAGGTAGATCAACTAAACAAAAAGTTGGCAAAGAAATAACAGAACTGAATCAAACCTGTGAACAAATGGACTTAGCAGATGTTTGCAGAATGTTCCACCCAACAACATCAAAATACACATTTTTCTCAGCTGCACATGGGACATTCTCTAAAATAGACCATATATTAGCCCACAGAACATGCTTACATAAATGCAAAGGGATTGAAATTATCCCATGCATATTATCTGATCATAGTGCACAGAAGCTGAAAATTAATAGTAAAAGAAACCGCAAAACCTACAAAACACATGGAAATTAAATAACAACCTCTTGAAAAAACAATGGGTCACAGATTTAATTAAAGAAGAAATTAATACCTAAAATTCAACAAAAATGCAGAAAAACATATTGAAACTTGTGGGATGCAATTAACGTGATTCTAAGAGGAAAATATATAGCAATAAATTGTCACATCAAGAAAGCAGAAAGAGCACAAATAAATAACCTAATGCTACACCTCAAGCTCCTAGAAAAGAAGAACAAGTCAAACCCAAAGCTCATAGAAGAGAGGAAATTATAAAGATCAGATCAGAAATTAATGCAATTGAGACTAAGAAAATAATACAAAGAATTAATGAATCAAAGAGCTGGTTCTTTAAGAGAATAAACAAAATTGATAAACCTCTAGCCAACCTTATCAAGAAAAAGAAAAAAAAACTCAACTTCATGCAATAAGGAATGAAAAGGGAGAAATCACCACAGATCCATTGGAAATTCAGAAGATCATGAATACCTACTTTGAAAATCTTTACTCACATAGGGTGGAAAACAGAGGAAATTGACAAGTTCCTAGAAACGTATGAACTACCAAAGCTGAGTCAAGAAGATATAAAAATTTTGAATAACCCAATATCAGCTTCTGAAATTGAAAATGTGATTAAAAACTTACCAACAAACAGAAGTTCAGGTCCTGATGGAGTCACAGCTGAATTCTACAAGAAATTTAGAGAAGATTTAATGCAAATACTGCTCAAACTCTTCAATGAAATTGAAAGGGAAGCAATCCTCCCTAACTCATTCCTGGAGGCAAGTATTACTCTGATACCAAAATCAGAGAAAGACCCAACCAAAAAAGGAGAACTATAGGCCAATTTCCCTAATTAAAATCGATGCAAAGATTCTCAATAAAATACTGTCAAATAGAATGCAGCAAATGAGATTTATTCCACAAATGCAGGGATGGTTTAACATACGCAAATCAATAAATGTAATACACCACATCAATAGTGATAAAGACAAAAATCACATGGTCATCTTAATAGATGCAGAAAAAGCTTTTGATAAAGTTCAACACTTTTTCGTGATAAAAACCTTACAGAAAATTGGAGTAGATGGTATCTACCTCAACCTGATAAGAGCCATCTATGACAAACCAATGGCCAACATTATACTAAATGGACAATAACTAAAAACTTTCACTCTAAAATCAGGAACAGGACAAGTATGTCCACTATCACCACACCTATTCAATATAGTTCTGGAAACATTAGTCAGAGCAATCAGACAAGCGAGAGAAATAAAAGGAGTAAGGATAGAAAAGGAAGAAGTTAAATTATCACTATTTGCAGATGACATGATACTCTACATAGAAGACCCTAAATACTCCTTCAAAAGGCTACTAGAGTTAATAAATAAATTCAGCAGTGTAGCTGGATTCAAAGTCAACACTCAAAAATCAATAGCATTCCTGTACACAAAAAACAAACTCACTGAGAGAGAAATTATGGAAACAACACATCTCACAGCAGCATCCAAAAAAATGAAATACTTAGGAATTAACCTAACAAAGAATGTAAAAGACCTATATGCCAAGAACTATAGTACTCTAAAAAGGAGATTGAAAAGGATGTTAGAAAATGGAAGGATATCCCTTGCTCTAGTTTAGGGAGAACCAACATTGTGGAAATGGCCATACTCCCAAAACTGTTTTACAGATTTAATGCAATCCCAATCAAAATTCCATTAACATACCTTGTAGATCTAGAGAAAACACGCCTAAAATTCATCTGAAACCTAAAGAAACCTAGAATAGCAAAGGCAATTCTAGGCAACAAAAGCAAGACAGGAGTCATCTCAATCCCTGACTTGAAATTGTACTACAAAGCTACAGTGATAATATCAGCATGGTACTGGCAAAAAAAAAAAAAAAAAAAAAAAAAAAAAAAAAAAAAAAAAAAAAAAAAAAAAAAAAAAAAAAAAAAAAAAGATAGACCTGAGGATCAATGGAACAGATTAGAAGATGCAAATACAACTACGAAGACACTCAGGCACCTTATATTTGACAAAGGGGCTAAACATGTTCACTGGAAGAAAGATAGCCTTATTAATAAATGGTGCTGGAAAAATTGGCTTTCCACATGCCGAAGAATGAAACTAGACCCATGTCTATCACTATGCACTAAACTAAAGTCAAAATGGGTCAAAGATCTAAATATTAAAAGAGAAACACTAAATTTACTGAAAGACAAGGTAGGCAAAAATATTGAAGACCTAGGTGTAGGCAAAGTGTTCATGAACAAAATGCAAACTGCATGGGAAGTACTTCAAAGAATTAACAACTGGGATCTCATTTTATTAAAAAGCTTTTGCAATTCAAAAGAAATCACCAATTAAGTGAAAAGAAAGCCCACAGAATGGGAAAGAATTCTAGTCAACTGTCCCTCAGACAAAGGACTTACCCAGAACATATAAAGAATTGAAAAACATCAGGCCCCCCAAATTCAAACACCCAATCCATAAATGGGCATCTGAAATGAACATACACTTCTCAGATGAAGAAATACAAATGGCAAATAAATACATGAAGAAGTGCTCAACATTGCTGGTCATTTGAGAAATGCAAATTAAAACAAGTTTGAAATTCTATCTCATTACAGAGAGAATGGCTGCCATCAAGAAATCAACTGATAACAAATGTTGGAGGGGCTGTGGGGAAAAAGGAACCCTTCTCCACTGTTAGGAATGTAGACTGGTACAACCACGGTGGAAATCAATACGGAGATTCCTCAAAAAACCAGGATTTGAAATCCCCTTCAATCCAGCTATTTCTCTTCTGTGTATTTTCCCAGAAAAATTGAAAGTATCACGTCACAGTGATATATGTGCCCCCATGTTTATAGTAGCACAATTTGTAATAGCTAAATCTTGGAAACAACCAAAATGCCCATCAACCACAGAATGGATGAAAAAGATGTGGTATTTTTATATGATGGAATGTTATTCAGCTATATAAAAGATGATCTTAAGGTTTTTATAGATAAATGGAGACAACTTGAGACTATACTCGTAAGTGAAATAAATCAGACTCACATTTGTAAATATTATATTGCCTCCCTAGTGCAAAAAATAAATAGTAATTCTAAAAAACTGAAGGAGTATTAAGATCCAAAATGTACAATAGATATTGTAATCAGGAAAGGGAAAGAAAGTACTCAAAATACATGTATCTGTATGTATACAAGACAGATAACTATACTACTAATTCTCTGTTACTTCATTAGAAAGAATAGCTTGTGTTGTCAGTTTGTCTGATTTTTTATGTCTAGATTTTGTAACTTGAACAACCACTTATAAGATAATAATATGTAGTATATTAATTAGTATTGATATCT
Organism: Dasyprocta punctata; assembly: GCA_004363535.1. Lineage (NCBI taxonomy): Eukaryota > Metazoa > Chordata > Mammalia > Rodentia > Dasyproctidae > Dasyprocta > Dasyprocta punctata. The sequence goes on from RJWM01006645.1 coordinate 56,984, forward strand.
TACTTTTTTCAAAATTCTGTATTACTTGTACCTTTTTTCTGTTTTGCTTTTTAAAAAGTAAAAGATAAATAGATAAATAAATGTAAGATCTTTGATAGCTAAGAATGCTTTTTGCTTTATTCTGTATTCCGCATGATGTAGTTACGTATCAATATCAATATATTTTATATACTATTGTAATCCCTATTATCTTAATGTCAACTTTGAGTCAAATGAATTTTAAGAAAATAGGTTCTACCTAAAGAAATGAAAATAAGATCATAAGCATCTACAAAATGTTTCAAAATCAAGACTATACGTGTGCAATAATACTTCACTTTGAAATTAAGGTACCAGATATTTCCCTTACATATTTTTATTTTCAAAGAGACAGTATTTGAGTACACAATATATATCACATGTTATATTAAAATATATAATACATATGATAAGTTCAAATTAGTAAAAATCAATCTTTCAATACAGAATTAGACTGCTACTTTATTAGAGATTACATGGCTCATTATTAGAAAAAACCTAAGCACTCAAGAGCATGGTTGAATACAGTAATCTCAATAAATGAACTGTGTTCATTATGAAAATACACCTTTATATGGATAGTAAGTGATGTGGGGCATAGTTATACTTAGTTCAAGTAGAAGAATGGTTACCTCTATCTACACGTTTACTGTATAGATACATTCATCTATCTCTCCATGTAGCATACTGCAACTTGGTTAGGTAAAAACCAATTCAGGTATACCATAAAAAGTTAATGGCTACATGTGATAGGCAGTATTTGTTTGTATTTTAAATATTTTTCTATATTCCATTAATTTTAAATTAATTCATACTATTTTAAAAACAAAATGAACAAAGACTATTCAAACTAGTGATTCAAGGTTTAATTGCTGAATGAGTGTTGCTAGGTTAATGCAATTAAAATGTTAAAGCTAATTGTCATTAGAATTAACATGCAAAACATTCTATCTTATAAGAAGTATTCTGAATTATTATGCATACTTAGCATGTCTTTGAATATGTTCTTTTACCCTTATGATACAGGTAAAATTTTATGTCTGCTTTCATGCAAATGTCTCCATGTAGGAATACTTTGATTGGACACGAGATGTTATTTCTATTGAGTTTTCAAGGATATTAATTCTAAACAAATGTACAAAACAATCTCAATACATCTATGAGCATGAGCTATTTCAGTAATCTCTGTGACTGTATGTTAGTGATGGGTAGCATTCAGGATCAGAACGTATTTGGAATGGATTTTAGATCTGGAAGGAAATAAAGACAAGCACATTTTTTGATAGAAATTTTTTTTTTCATTTTACTCTTTCAGTGTATGCTCTATCACATTGACTATGCCAAATGAATCATATCAAAAGCTTGTGTGTGTTTCATTGAAGTTAGGCTAACAAGGCCTGAACTACCCTTCCACGTTAGACCAATGAAAAACTACAAATTTTGCAAAATAACTGAATGCAAACAGACAGCTCTAGGCTTATACACTTAAGGGATGGTTAACAAGAACCTACAAAAGCCCTCACCATCTCACTCAAGTTGGATGTCCAGCTGCCACACGGGAAGTATGATCCCAGACAAATGTGATGCTGTTGCTGGATTACAAAATTACAAATTATTTAACTTCTCAACAACCAGAATATCTAAGTTTTGTGGAGCAACTATGGCACTCACCACATAACCCAGAAGAGTCATTTCTTAATACCGTGATTCAGTCACTCATTCAATAAATACTATGAGAAATTCCATCTTTAAAAATAAAAAAGCTTCAAATAGATCTAAGTGAAACTCTAGAACTTGCCACCAGAACATAGTAAGGAGATGAGAAGATTCAGGTATGCAACCGTGTAAAATTCATAGCAGCCAATCTAAAATCAATAAATATACTAAAAGATAGGAAAATACGACCTGAGATAGAAAAAAAAAACAGTCAATAATATATGAAACAAAATTAAGAAAGATGAAGTAGAACAAAAGTACATAGAATGCTAATGTTATCCAAGGGTTAAAGGAAAAAACAAAAAAATTGAGATAAAATATGAAGCTATAAAAAAGCGAATACATTTTTTTTAGAATTGAAAATCATGACGGCAAAATTGGGAATTTCTTTAACAGAAACCATCACAGTTAAAATATATTAATCACATTGATTCTCATTATAAACATTCCTGAAAATGAGTGTCAAGAAAAATTCTAAAAAGCACCTACAATAAAAAGATATATTTTATAGAAAGCAGACTCATTAAAAATATCCAAGCAAGATAAAATCTCAACAATGTCGTCAATGCAATGGTTAAACATAATTCAGCATCTTATTAAAATATCTCTTATGAAATACAGATGAAGTAAAATTTCAATCAAACAAAAGCTGAGAAATTCATAACTAGAAATATTAAAAGAAGGTTGTAGAGCAAAAGAGATCATAGCAGACAGGTTCAAAACATTATACAAAAATGAAAAATATAAAAAAAGTGAATAAATGTGAAACTATTTCGTATTTTAAAATTTTATTTAAACCTGTATTGGTTACCTCACACAAAGTAATGACAGTATATTATGTATTTTAGCATGCATAAAAACAAAATATCTGGCAATTGTAGCATCATGGAAAGATGATATGTGACTGTGATGTTAGATAATGTTAGGTACAGTGTTAAAATATCACTTAAAGGAATACACTTACAATAAGCCTAGCTGCAAGTCCTAGATATAAAAAAAAATGGGTAACTCATAGAAGATTGAAACAGAAAGATCAAAATTTTATAATCAACCCAAATCAAGTCACAAAGTGAAGGAAACAAGAACAAAAAATATTAGATAAACATGAAAAACATACCAAGGTGGCAAATTTATATCCAAAAATATCAATGATAACATTAACTGCAAAAACTTAGAATTTTAAAGAAAAGTAGATATGGTAAACTGAACAACAGCAACAGAAAACCCAATAGTGTGACTGTCTAAAAGACTTGCCATAAAATAAAGAAAGCTTATATAACAGTAAAGGAGTGGAACCAGTTAGCTGTGCAAAAGCCAGTCATGAGAAAGTGAAACTCCTAAATGAGAAAACGAAAAAGTAAACATCGGAAAAGGAATGTAGCCAGAGTGAAAAAAAAGACATGCTCTTATTATAAAGGTGTAAATTTATCAAGAACCTGTAAAAATTCACTTCTGCATGAAACCAGTGAGGTCTTTTACCTGATTTCTTACACTTGGCCAAATGACTCTGAGATTCACTCATACTTTACCACGTGTCAATAATATATTTGTGTTAAGCTTATTAGATATAAATCTACTAATGAGAAGAGCACCCACATGACCCAGGCATCTTTTAAAAGTTCCACCGCTGAACACATGTGTTTTGGGTGATATTTTAGATCTAAACATTAATAGAAAATGTCATATTCAGGTTTATATTGCACATAGATATATTTAAACAGTTGAGAAAGTCCCACATTTCCACAAATTGTGAATTGTGTCAAAAATTTTAGTGGTATTAAATGCCACATATATTCCTTTATTTGACATTTATTTGGTGCATTTAAAAAATGTATGATTTTATGAGGTAAAATTGCATACATAGTTTTTAAAGGGTAAATTAACCTTATATGACCAAAGTGTAATTCACTTAGTTACATATTTTATATCACATTGAATTTGCTATTGCTTATTTATTAATTCTTTTAATATATGTTCATGATGTTTATTGTGTTTATAAGTTTTTATCTTTTTGTATTGAATTCAAATAGTTTTGTTGCATTTTATGAGGTATAAAATACTCTTATTTTATGGAAGATTTTGTGTAAAACTGGCATTGTTTATCCCTTAAATATTTATATCATTCCATAGTGAAGAAAACAGCCTGAGGGAAGATTTTTCATTACAAATGAAATTGTAAAGTGTACATATTCAGGCTAATTCTTCTTGAATACAGTTTAGTCATTTGCACTTGTAAAGAATCTGCAAACTTCATCTAAGTTATTAAATTTATTAACATAAAAGAATACAAAAGATTTCTCTTTTATACTCCCAAGAAGGAATTTAGGGCCTTTGCACTGAGTTTCATCCACAACCCTTTTTTATTTTATTAATATAAATTTTGAGATAGTGTCTCAAAAATTCACTAAGTTGCCCAACCTGGGGTGAAACTTGTGATCATCCTGTCTCAGCCCCCCAGAGTGGTGGAATTACAGCTAAATCCTGCTCTATTTTACGTTTTTAATTCAGTAGAAGCTATTTTTATTCCCATTCTGATATTAATCATTATGACTTCTGTCTTTTAATTGGATCAGATTATAATTTATGTAAATACTTACCTTTACATTAAAACAAATATATTTTATTGGGTGGAATACTTCATAAATATCATTGAGATCCAATTTATGATGTTGAGCCTTCTCTGACTTTAGTTTATGTTTAAGGTTTCATTATTTTGAAAGGAATTTGGGTACTTGTATATCTCTCCTTATGTAGTTGAATTTTTATTCTTAAAAATGGTATTGTTCACATTTATAAAAGTTAAATCAAGCCTGCCAGAATATTGCACTGTTTCTGCCAAATATGTACAATCATTGTTTGTCAGTTAAGAACAAGTACGGAAAGAAAGCAAGAAAACTAAACTCAAACACTAATACAAATAAGTACCAACAAAATAAATGCCTAATGTGGTGAACGTTTAAACATAATTTATGATAGAAAATTTATTCCCAGTAGTTTACTCTAACAATAGGCTGCAAAGAGTCATGTGAGAAATGTTGCAGATACCTCATTATTAGAATGGCAAATTTTATAAATAATGTGACCTCCTGTTTGGATTAGGTTTGCAATTACTGAATAATCATAGAAATAAGATCAAGGAGAAAGGAGGAGCAGGAGAAAAAGCAGAGAAGCCATACCTAGGATTAAGATTCAAAATGAATATTCGTGATTGTAAAATTTTTTAAAACCCAAGCTTGAAATACTAGACTATTCCATCCAAATTTTTTGCACTGTTGCCTCCAAATTTTTCAAACACTGTAAATTGCTTTCCTAGTCATAGAATGTCATTCTAAGACAAAATAGGAAATAGAGTTGCAAAAGAGCTTCAGTCATTTAGAAAAAACTCCAACTGAGAGCAACAGCATCAAAATTCAAGTTTCATCATGCAATATGGTACCATCTGATTCAGAACCACAAATTCTATTTCCAGTCTTGCTGTCTTATTTAATTTGCTTTCATTTATATATGCAGTCAGTCTATCTGATGCTAAAGAAATTTCTTGAAGCACAGGAGCTGAAAATAGATCATCGTTTACTTTCTAAATGAAAATCTCAATTTTCTGACCAGAAAATGTAAGTGTAAAAATCTGCTCTCCACTCTAGACTTCTAAAGACAATGCAAATTACTGTTGTCTTTATGGAAAATCCATTTGAATGATATGTAGGAAAATTTTCCTCTTTTTTTCCACTTTATGATAAAAACATTAAAATCTTAATCAGCTTAGTAACACACATACACATTCATAATATAAATGTGGTGAAGGGAAAGGAGTGGAAGAAGTAAAAAAGATTAAGATAAAATATGTATATGTGCCAATTCCCCCCAAAACAGATGAATGTATTCATTAGGTATCACAAATATCTTCTAAAAAAAAGTCCAAAATATGTAAAAGCTCTTACATTTCAGATGTATATCCTGCAAATTTCATGAATACAAGTTAATATCAGATTAATGTTTACTTTAAGTTTTGTTTTATCTTTAAGATCAGAAAATATTTTTAAAAATATTAAAATTGTCCTTTTTATATTTACATTGTAGTAATCATGCAGATTTTATATAACAAAATATCACAATTTTATAATGCAAATTTTAAACAAGAAATTGGATGCATTGAAATCTTGCATGATTTGTGTATAATAGTCTAATCCATTCATCCAAAGATGTGATTACATGAGAAAGAAGTTGACTGTTTTAGAGTAGCAATTTGAAATTATACATATAGTTGCAAATTCAAAAATACAATCATTTGCGGGGTAATTAAAAGCATTTTACAAAGCATAAATTTGCACTACATTATGTAAATAGTTAAAATCTTCATTTGTAAAATTTGTTACGGTTTGTGAGCACAATAACATTTTATGACATGGACATTGTCATTATTTTTAATAGCTAAAATTACTTCACTTATAACTCCTCTCTATTTTCATTACAAACATCATTATCACAGAAAATGTTCAGATATAAATATTAAATCTCTGATCAGGTGGTATAATTTCAAACATTTTAAACTTACTACTGCTTCAATCAACCTTAGCAAATTATTTGTAAGACTCACTGTATCAGGCATTTATATTTTAGTTGTGAAAGTAGTGTTACAGTGGGAATTTAGCTGCTCCTCTCTTAAATACTCTGCCCATTTTTCTAATTAATTTTTCTCATGAAATATTTTTTTTCATTGTTCAAGAAAATTTTTATTCTCCTGGGCTTCTTTTAAATTATATGAAAGCTAATACTGTGAATTTTTTGTCAAAACTAAACGGATTTTCTCCATAATCGTTCCATTTAATAAAAATCAAATATTTTTTGATACACATACTACAACTAACAACTATGAATGATATACTTTTCTTGCCATAACCACTGCAACTTGATAAATATTACCATGTTGGTCTCTATGCAACCAGTACATATGATATTTATGTACACAGGATAATTAACCATTTTGATCTCCTAGTAGTTGTTTTATTTAAATATAGATTATAATTTTGCACAACTAGTTGTCCCAGATATTTTATTTTGATTGATATTTGAAATAAAGATTAAAGGTTTGCCCTATTACATGACAATAACGTTTTCATGAAACATAATCTATAAATCACCTATGGAGTTAAGTAATGTAATGATGACCAGAAGTAAGTCAATATGCTTCAATTTAACCAATGATGCTAATTCACTATAAAGTTTTTTCCAATATCTGTTTTTATTTTCCTCTTCTACTGATATCTTACTTTATATGATGAGAGATCAGCAAATTTTATTGTCTAAAGGACTATATAGATTCAGTATTTCAAGTTTTATAGGCCACATGTCTCTGCCATGTATTCTTTTTTGTTTTGTAGTAACTTTAAAATGTTTTTAAACTGTTTGCAAATGTTTGTGACACAATTATTGTATTACTTTTGGGAAATTGCTGCGTATACATACTGTATCTTAATCACTTTTAGTTTCTTTTGTCATTCTTGTTCTCTCATGTTTCCATCCCATATCTTCTGCTCATCACTACAAAGGCTACCTCCATGTGTCCTAGCCTGCCCTTTATATTTTACTCTTTAATATATTTATTTTGGGTTTCTCACACAAGAGAAACCATGAATTATCTAACCTTCCGTGTCTCATTTACTTTACTTAACAACATAGTCTCAAGATACATCGATTTTTCTATGAATCAAATATATCTTTCTTTATGGCTTAATAGTACTCCATTGTTTATATATAATAGTTTTTCTTTATTAATCTGTCTGTTGATGGGCATATCAGCCATTTTCAAAATTTAGCTATTATGAATTTTACAACATAAAAAGCTTGAAATGTTAATATCAAAATTTTTATTTGTCCAGAGGTATTAGGAAACAGTAGGAAAAATAAATCAGTGTTCACGTTACTGGGACAGAAAACTCCTGACCTAATAGCAGGAATTAAAAAGCATTTCTGATATATTCCTTATTTTAATATAAATGAGTTTGCTTATAAATATTTTGAATAATTTTTTATAGTTTGGTCAAATACTGTTTGTTGCAGTTAAGTAGTTTCCTTTCATTCCTTTTAGAAACTGATGATTTTTTATCAAATTCCTTATACATATCTAGTGATATGTATCCTCTAGTCTGCAACCATATCATCCTGAATGGGTTCAATCTCATCTGATATTTATATTTTATAATGATTAATGGTGCTATTTTTTCCAAGTTTAAACCATCCTTGAATTCTCTGAATGAAACCTGTTTCTCTATATAATTTAACACACTTTTTTTACTGATAATTTACTTATATATTTTGCATCTGTAATTTCAAGAATTTTTTTTAAAGCCTTACTCGTACTTTGGTATAGAAATTATACTGGGTTAACAATCAGAATATTAGCTGTCATACACCCCCCCCCCAAAATCAAGAGATTTAAAATAGTAACTGTATTTCTTGTTGCTGACTCAGTCATTTGGAGTCTGCGTTGTATCATACTCTGGATCTCAAAACAGCCATTGTTCGGAACATTGTTCTTCATCGTGGTGGAAATTTAAGATCCAGAAATACTTTGTGACGACTGTTCAAGGATATTACCTTTTCCTTTTCTGGTTAAGAAACATTAACTTAATTCATTTTTCTTTGGGTAGAATCTTCTTGCGCCCATCAGTCTAAAAGTTCTTCAGAGAACGGAATGTATGTCAAATTCAAATTTTCTGATGATGTTCAGTTGTTTTACACCTAGATCTGCAGACCTGGAAAATAAAATGATATGCTAACAATACCTCGCCGCATACTCATTGTACAATGATGGAACAAGAACTAAGGCCGCAATAGTTATTTCCAACGTAAGTGGAAAAAGATACAGACATATGGGAACCCCGTTTCTTGAACAACTCTGCCATTTAACAACATGCTGTAAGCACCTTACTCCAAGGGGTGATGATAGCTCATTATTAAGCCTGAACCCCGCTCCCTGGAAGTACTTAAATTTTATCTTACTTGTGGTCTTGGTCCTTTTTGGGTATTTGCTGCTTTTTCATCTCCATTGACCATATTGAGGGTTGAAGTGAAGGTTGGAGAATATGCTCACAGGCTGGAGATAACACTGTTTCTTTCTTTCCCATTCAATATTGTGAGGCTGACGTTCATGTTTCTTAGTTTCAGTTTTACATTTAAGTATTTAAACTACTTCGAATTAATTTTTGCATATGATATAAAGTAAGAATAATAGTCTATGTGTATATGGTTCTTAAATCATTTCAATACACTTGCAGAAAAGATTATCTGCGCCTTATTGAAAGGCCTTGGCAATTTAGTTGAAACTTAATTGATGATGGTGTGTGCCAGGTTCATCTGTGGACAATTTTTTCTCTTCTACTTATATGTAAGTTACCCCCCCACCAGAATTTCTTGAACACTGTAACTCCAAGTCAAGTATTGCAAGTTATGCAACTTTGTTCTTTGGGAACAGTATTAAATAAGTTGCAGTGATAATATACTGTTTACATCGTTAATCAGTCTCTCAAATTCTAATTCCAAATTTCTCCCAAAATTTTAAGAACGTTTTATTGAATTGGAATATTTATTTTTCATGATGTAAAAAATGGCGTATTAATAACATTGTCTTCCATCTGTAAGTTTCGTGTTTCTTTCTACTTAATGTCTTTATCTCAAGTTTTTTGGAGTTTTGCATTTAAATGTAAAAATTACAAAAGTACATTTCTAAAAATTTCATGCGTTTTTTTATAAACCTAGTTTTATGTATTTTCAAGTATAAATATAATTAATAGTTTCATGTTCATCTAATATCCTGAGACATTAATAAAATACTGTATTGTTTTCTAGCAAGCTTTTAATGCACAGGATTTCTGCAAAAATACTATACTCTTCAGACAATATTTTACTTTTCTTCTTCCTTTTAAATATGGATGCTTTATTTCCTATCAATCTTTTTATTCTGCTGAGAAATTTGAGACCTACATTAAGTTCAGTTAAGAATTAGCAAATGTAGTTCACACCAAGAAATGTGTTAGCTATGGTTTTTTGTAGCTTTCTTTTATCACGATGAGGACGGCCCTACCTATTCCTAGTATAATGAAATTTTACTTTGTTTTAGTAAATAGAAATTTAACTTTTCGAGTTTTTATTTTCTTTCTATGATATACTTGTAGTTTTAAATTTTTAGTTGGCTAATTTGACAAATTAAAGACTATTTGCAAATATTAAACTAAGCTTACCGTCATAATGTTTTAGGATTTCTGCATGCAAATAATTTTACACTTATAATTAAGAGCTAGGGAAGCTTTTTTTTTTGTAATATTGTTATTTCATTGTCACATAATGCTGACTTTATAAATGACTCTGAGAACTTCCTTATATTTACAGGAAAAATTTTTTTTCAAGATGTATATTATTTCTTCAATAAATTTTAGTAGAATTCACTAATGATTGCAAATGCCCTTGATGTTAATTTATGAAGTGTGTTTTAATCATCAATTCAATTTCTTTTTAAGTATAGAATCCTCCAGGTTATGTTTTTCTTGATTAATAAACATTGGCTATTTGAATCTTTTAAGGAATTTTTTTGCATTTTACAAAATCATTAAATTTATTGTGATGCCACCTATATTTCCTTACTAATTTTAATGTCAGTATGCATAGCGATTTTTTGATAATTTTGCTCTTTTATTCCTAAACTTTATTGTTTTTTTTTGTTGTTTCCTCTTGAAGCTTAATTAGGTTTTTGTCAACTTTATTGTTCTGTTTATAGAATGAACTTTAATTTTTTTTATGATTTCTTGATATATTCTTTCTAATTTACCAGTGACTTCTTTTTCCATAAACTGAGTTCAATTTGTTTTTTCTAGTTGTCTAAGTAGCAAATTTAATCACATGTAAGGAAAACCATAACTTTGAATTTATCTTTTCCTATCAATCCTATTAGCTTGCATTAAATTTCAGTTTTAGCTACATAGACATCTGGGGTTACTAACTAATGAACCACTCCTTTAGCATTATGATATCCTCTTCTTTATTCTTGTTAATATTTCTTGCTTTGAATTTTATTTTTGTTAATTTTTACTCCAGTTCCTTTTTATTAGTATCAGTATTCTATTTTTCTACCCTTTTCTTTTTAAACACTGTTTTTATGTAAGTACGATGTTTTTTACCTGGTTGAAGATTGTTGGTTTAACTATTCTGACAATCAGTATTTATCATCATGTGTTCATGCTATATATAACTAGTGTAATTCTGAACATGATTAAATCTACCATTGTGGTAAATGTTTTTGAGTTTTGCATATTTTTGGATTACTGTATAGTTCTATTTTATCTTAATATTGGTTCATAATCTATGACTTTCTGTATTTTTTTACTGGTTTTCATACATATATAAACATGAAATAATTATCAGAGCATTTCACAAAAAATGAAAGAAGTCTGCAAGAGTATACCTCCACATCTGCACTCTGCTATTGCTTTTACAACTATTTTCATACATTTTGCACAATGAACTTCCCAACACATAATTTTTCCTTTGGTTTTAGAGTGTTGTTGTGGATTAAAAACTGGTGGTCAATTTAACACCAGCTGAATTGCATCAGCCTGGTGCTGAGTATAGATGGCCCACCTGAGGAAAGCTGCCAGTATAAATAGAGACGTAGAGAAGAAGAGCAGGGCATTATGGGTTCTCCTAAGTGTTGCTGTTTCCAGCCGTTGGTTCTCTTGGAGGAGCTTGTCATGCTGGCTTCCCCAATATGGAGTTGGCCATTATCATCAGAGGAGCTCGGGACCTCATCACTGAGAGTGGCTGTGGTTCACTTCGGGGGAGCTCTGCTCCTTACACTGAGCATCGCTTCCTGACTCCGGAGGGGAGGCTGTGTGCTGGAAAAGCTTGTCACGCTGGGCTTCCTGACCTGTACTCCACTGTTCTCATTGTCAGAGGAGCTCAGGACCTTACTATCACTGAGGATGGCTGTGGTACTTTTCAGGGCAGCCCCGCTGCTTATTTTGAGTGTGACTTCTTGGCTCCAGTGTAGAACCCTCAACCTACTGCACAGCTCCTTCACCCCGCTGGCTCGACTTTCTAGCTTCCACTGCTGACGTTTGGCCTTCCCAGCGCAGATTTGTAAAAGATGCTGGCATGAGTCCTTATCATGGGCTGTTAGAGTTCCAGATGGATTTGTGGGAGGTATTGTCATGGGCTCTGGGTCTTTAGCTGGACTCCTGCAGGACATTGCTGTGGGATCCAGGCCACTGGCTAAATATTCTGGGTCTTTAGTGTTGACAGATTTTCCTGCACTTTGTTGTGTTTAATTTGGTGACCATCATAAAACAGTATTATAAATTCTGGGTCCTGTATGCAGTTGTTCTCCCTGTAAACCCTGACTACAATTGTAAAGAAGTTAAAAACAAGAAAAAAAAAAAACACATTGTATATTTATTCATGGATCTATAGTTTTCAGTATTATTTGCTCCTTTGTATGGATACAACATTTCTTCTATTTTCACATTTATTCCTGCTAGATAACATCTTTTTTTGTTTTAGTATTAACTGCTAGTGATAAATTATTTCATCTTCTATTTGAGTAAGAAAGTTAGGCCTTTGCCTTAAATTTGTAAAGATATTTTCATTGTTAAAGAATTCTACCTTGACCTTTAATTTAGTTGTTTTTAAATGGTCTCACATTATGTTCTGATTTGCTTTGTTTCTGAGAGAATGTTTAATGTCTTTCTTATCTTTATTGTATTGAAAGTACATTATATTTTCTTTTGCTGTTTACTGAGTTTCTTTAACCAAAGCTTATTCAGTAATTTAATTCTGATATGTTTGCATGAGTTTTCTCTACCTTTATTCTACTTGACATCTTTTGACCTTCTTGAATCAATGGATCTATAATTGTCAATAATTTAAGGAGAATTTGTCAATAGGCTTCTTCAAAGCTTTTTTCTCTCTCTTATGTCCTCTTGGAATTCTAATTATACAAATATTAGGCTACCTGGTACTGTTGCACAGGTCATTAGTTTCAGTTTGTTCTTATTTTTCATCTGTATGACATTATGAATAGTTTTAACTGCTACTTCTTTAAACACTTGACCTTCCTTTCTGCAGTGTCTATGCTACCATTAAATCTATCTGTATATTTCATTAATTTTTGATCTTATGTTCTTCTGTAAAGTATGAATTTGGTTGCTTTTTATCTTCTATTTATATTCTGCTCACATTTTATTCTACACTAATATTTAAGAGCTACTTTATATCGTCATTTGATTTGTTTCTTTTGTACATCATAACTTATGGAGTTTCTGTATATATTTATACTGATTTACTTTTCTCTAAATTATGTATCATAATTTTTTCCTCATGCATTTTTGTTGGATACTGTGTAGTGTGATTTTCATTGTTAATGGTTTCCAGATTTTGTTTTGTTTCACAGTTTTCTTTTGGGGGGATTTTATTCTAGACTGTAGTTTCGTTATCATCAAATAAACATGATCATTTCAACTCTCCCTTTTAATATTTGTTATGGCACACTCAGATCTACCTTCAATGTAGTCTTAAATTATCACTAATACTGAAATTATTAGTATTATGCATTATGAAGACATCTATTTTTATGGAAGCACAAAATATGCCTTTTTGTTTGTGAGCTCACAAAATATTTCAGTCTACTCTTGTATGGTAATTATTTCCCTGAGTTTGAAAAGCTTTCTATGTTAAATGCATAGCAATATTCAGCCAGTGATTTGAGGTTTATCAGATTTTGTGAGATTTTCAGTTAGAGAGAGAGAGAGAGAAAGAGAAGCAGAAGGAAAGGGGAAGGGAAAGAAAGAGAAGGGAGGGAAGGGAAGGGAGGACTAAAGCCAGAGATCATACAGCCACTTTATAGATGTATAACCTTAGATTTGGGAGAATAGAGTGCATGTGTGTATATTTAAGCCTGGTTGAAACATGGGTGTTCAAACTTCTGGCTTGCCTAGGCTGCGTTAAGGGAAGAGAAATTCTCTTGGCTTTCATGTAAGATATGTAATAGAGTTTATACACCATTTATAGCAAACTTGTTTTTTATGTATTTCATTATAACATTCAAATAAAGCAACAGAAGGTCAAGTTTAATAAGTGAGTTAGAAAATTTGTCTGTCTGCTAAAAAACAGTACATTCCTGTCTTTAGAGAGATGCATGTGTAGGTAAGTTGAAATGCTATCACCCATATCTCTGTGTTTTGCTCGCCAAGTCACACGCGTAATATCTGATAAATGCAGGTTTCACTTGGATCGACTGTGTGTGACAGGTGTAGGAGATAGGATCAGTACTGCACTGAGTCCTCCTCTACACCGTCTGCAGTGGAGCACTGCACAATTACATCATGTGGAGCATCCTTAAAAAAACACATTATGCATTCTGGAAGGCTGATGCAGGAGGATCTCAACTTCAAACCCAGCCTTGAAGTTAGTGACTAAGTGAAATCCACTATCAAAATATAAAACAAATTTTGAAATGGTCTTGGGATGTAAAAGCAAGCAAGCAAACAAACAAACAAAAAACAGTACATGATAAAGGCAAAAGTGCACGATCTTGGAGAGCCACATATGACCCATATGTTGGACATGCCTGCATTAAAACAAATATTTCCCAAATAAATGGATAATAAGTTTATTAAGGTAGGCAATATCAGATAGGTGAGGTCTTGAATTTTATCTTCAAGATTATGAATTTTATTCAGTGGATATCAAAGCATTAGGAAAGATGGATGGCACGAGTTATGATTGCATCTTCATTTAAAAACTGTTTATCAGCAGTGGTTAGAAAATATTCGCAATGACTAGCAGAATAAATACAAGGGATCTATTGCAATTTTCTAAAATTCACAGAAAATAGTGTTATAGTGAACTATTTTAATGACGTTCATGTATCTGTAGAAAAAAATACAAAGATAAAAAGAGCAAAGGCATATACATTATATTACGAGATCTCTTTTACTGCTTTTTTGTTAAGGTGCAAGCCCAAAAAATGACATAATAGGATTCCAAGCAAATTGAATATTAACATCGTTAGTCTGTGCTTTCTGCAACAAAATAAAAAGTATCACACATTTAATACTTTTTATTTTCCTATATATTTTTAACAGTCAGAAACAGCTTTTATTCACCAATAAATTGTTACTACCTTACACCAAGGTCTGATACAAGTTATTGATATTAGACCCATTTCTGTATCATAAACTTTACTGCTCTGGGGACATGGTTTGTGACTTTATGACAGTCATCAAATTAGTATCCCTAAGTGCTGATGGCTACATTTTTCCCTTTGTCTCGCTGAAAGAGGACATCAGTTGCACTCTATAAACTTAATTACGTAAAATGGAAATCTGTGTCTAAAAATTGGGCGAGATAAAATTGGTTTGATTGTAATATATTTCATTCACTTTTTATCCTGATTCTATTTCTCATTAATTTAATCAATATCAGAATTTTTCTGATAACAAATGTAATTGCTTGTTTATGAAAAACAATAGATTCACATTTTCAAATTAGACTGGAAGGAAAGTGAACAGCTGAAAACTGTAATAATGAAAACAGTGCAGTAAAAGTGAGAGCAAGGGCAGAACTGATTGTAACCGTGGTGTATTCGGCATTGTAATTATGTTGAAGGTACTGAACCCCCAGGTTCTGCTAATTGGTGACTTATTTAGCTAAACCACCTGCAGAGACATTGACCCAGAATTGAAAAGTTTTAAGTGATGTAAATACAGGTGACAGATTTCCCATAAATAACTAAAAAATTGGGTAAGCTTCCTCTTTCATTGGATTATATTCTGGCGGAATTAGTCCAATATATTGCACAGTTGGAAAATTTAGGAAATGTAAACCAATCATTATTTACTTTATATTATCATAAAGTGAGGCAAGATTTGTTTGGTAGTTTTAATTTCTTTAACTGCATAAAATAGATTTTATAACTCTATTAAGAAATTCACTATGGTGGTTTTGTGAAAAGAAATATACTTTGAAGCCGGGCATGGTGGCGCATGCCTTTAATCCCAGCACTCAGGAGGCTGAGGTAGGAGGAGCGTTGTGAGTTTGAGGCCGGCTTGGGCTACAACGCGAGCGAAAGGCCAGCCTGAGCTACACAATGCAACTCTGCCTCAAAAAACCAGGGCTGGGAGTTTGGCTCAGTGCCTTAAGCGCCTGCCCTGGCAGGCGCGAGGTTGTGAGTTCAATCCCTGGTGCCTAAAAAAAAAAAAAAAAAAAAAAGAAATATACTTTGAAAACCTCAAGTGGAAGACAACAATCACTGTCCAGAAATATGTGCCTCTTTGTTGAATTTAGAAGCAGTCAGAGTTACCCCTTGGGAGTCACCATAATTTACGTGCTTTGGTGCTACAATAATTAATAGTAAAAAAGATGGATATTAATGAATTTATTTTCAGCAACAATATATCAGATTCATCTGTTTGCATGTCTGCTTTGGTAAAATTCCTATTTAAATCTTGTTTATGTTTGAATTGCTTTACTAAATTTTATTATTGATTTTATACATTCTGCATTAGTGTCATCTGTAAAATATGTTTTTAATAAATATTTAGTCTCTGTGGGTTGTGTGTTAATTTTAGTGAAGGTTACTTCTGAAATAAAATAGTTTTTATTGCTTATGAAATCCAATTTATCAATATTTACCTTTATGTTCATACTTTAGGTGTTATATCTTAACACTTTTCCTAATTTGATGTTTCCAAATTTTACTTCCATATCTTACACTGTAAGTTTCATAGTCTTAAATTTTATGTTGAAATAGCTCATCTAATTTACTTTAGTTGCTGAATACCTCATGAGATAATAATCTGTGTCTGTGTGTTAGTGTGTGCCCTTGTGTCTTATTTTCTTCTGGTGATTTTTGGAAAATAATATCCTTTTTTCATGAATGTGTCTTTGCCACATATCTATATTCAAGTGGCTAAAAACTTTATGATTAAATTTATACTCTCAGATCAGTTGCAGCTCTCTATATGTTTGTCCTCACATAATTATCTTTGTTACCTTGAATCTCAAAACAGAACATTAAGCTTTGAATTCAGGTAATATAAATCCTCTGACCTTAGTCTTTTTTTTTTCTAAATGGAGGTAGCTCTATCAACTAAGTTTTGAATAGGGAATGTACTGAATCTGTAGATGTATTTGCTGAAAATTGTTATTTATCAATTTTAGTCTGCTATTCTAGTAACACAGATTGTGTATTGATGTACTGTATTTCACATTTAAAAAAATCCCCTTCATGCACTTTGAAGAATTGTGTAACCATATCATTAATTTCTCTTTTTAAAGTTATTCTTCATTGTATCATAATTTTTAATGATACTGCAATTGGAGTTATTTTCTTGATGTTCGTATTGGGATCATTAGCTAATAATGCCTAGAAATGCTGGTGATTTTGCATATTGAACTTGTTTCATGCAAACTCAGATAAGTCATTTATTGGTTCTAGTATGTAGTTTCTTGATTACTGATAATTTTATCCTGATAGGATCATTAGGCATATGAGTAAAGACCATATTGACTTTTTTTTCCATTCTTCTCCCTTCAGTTCTATTTATCATTTTGTTATACTGGTTAAGTCACAAGTACAATCCTGAGGAGAGCTGATTTGCCTTGCTTGGATTTTAAGGGAGAACAGTCTTTTACTAGTTTAGCCTTACTGTTTCATGGATATTCTTCATTAAGTTTTAATTGATTCCTTTTATTTTGAGTTGTTACCAGTTGTTGTAAAAATTGATGTTTTATTGTGTCAAATGTTTTGTGCATATTCAGAAGATCATTGCTCCATCCTTCATTACAGCAAGACAGTGTGGTACTGTTTTGGGTTGTTGCTTTGAATTTGTATTCCCAGGCTAATATGCACCTTTCCATGTAGTAAAATTAATTCTCTATGTTGTCAAATTTGGATTGCTGTTTTCTTATTATCATGGTTTGCAACTATGTTCCCAGCAACGTTGTTCTAGAATGTTTTTTCCTTGGATGACTTTGTCTGAATTTTATTTCATTGTAACACTAAGTGACTTTTAGAAGCAGTTTTGAGGCATCCTCTGCTACCCCATTTTGTAAAAGGGTTTACGAATACATGTTCTTTAAATATTATATGTAATATATATTATATCTGTCACTTAAATCTATCACTGCTCTTTCAAATTTATTTTATCGTCTTTGCTTCCATGACTGAATGAAACATGTTAAAATCACAAGTACTATCTTTCTCACAACATTTTTGAGGACAAAATAAATTTGAAATTGTTAATGCCTGTGTCATTTTTTCCTTACCCTTAGCTACAGTCACAATCTCCAAGACTTCCAGGAACCTTCTGATTGCTATCTAAATCAGGAGTTTCACGAATTAGTTAGCTAAGGCAAGTAAGATACTATAGATGACCAAAAGTTTGTGATACTGTTTAGGATGCAGGAAAATTAATTCTGAGATAAGAAATGAAAATAAAATGAAGTTTGAGTCAAATAGTAATTAAGAGCTCAATTAAACACCATGTAGGAGAATCACTCAGGCCACGCCTATTATCTTATCATCTATCAGAAAGAGTTTATATTTTTGTCATAAACTGTACATTGCTCTTCAAGTATTGCTAATGTGTAGCCTTTAAATATCAGTTTCCAAGAGGGCAAAAATAAGGAAAAAAGAATGAATGATCAATTATGAGTAGATCCTATCTACCACGTGGTGGATAACATTCATCAAATGCAGTAGATGCACAAACAGGTTTAAAGACAGGGATAGAAAATGGAAAACCATTTCAACTGGGCTTTTCAAAAATATCTTGCCAAAAATATCTTAAATCACAAATTCAATTTCTTTGTTATCTATTTATTTATGAAGAAGTTGCATTACTTTGTGTCTTTTAGAACTTTCACTTTTTAATTTGCTGATATTAATTCACTCTTCATTCTTGCTTTAATTTTTTATAGCTTCATGAAAAATTCTGCATACCATTATTTACTATCTTAGTTACTTTTCGCGTTGGGATAAAATATCCGACACCCACAAGTTAAAGGAAGAAAGGTTAACACAGTAGAGATTTCAGTCCATAGTTGGCTGGCTCCAAATCAGGGAAGCAGGGCAGAGGGGCATCACAGAAGAAAAAAGTTCATGTCGTGGGAGGCAGAAGGCGGCAGCAGCAAAACCAGCAGTGAAACAAATCTTTTGCTTTTACCTCATCCAGACTACAAGCCTGTTAGATGGTGTCACCCACACCCAGGGTGGACTTTCCATTATCCACACCCAAAACCACACTAATTCCACACATTCTAGATGCAGCAGGCTTTTAAAAGTCTCAGATATCAGTGCAAGAGGCTTTGAGGGGTGCATCTAGATACCAGCCATAACAATCATTTAGCAAAGGCAAACTTAATCCATAATGAAATATCTCTGTACACCTACGAGAATAGTGATAATTAGAAAGTGAAAAAAATAATAAATGTTGTTAAAATATGCAGTAGTGGAAGCTGCCATAACATTTTTTTATACACAGGAATATAAAATAAAAAGTTACTTTGGAAAACTTTTTCACAGTTTCCTATAAAGTTATACCACCCAGCAGAGAAATTTCTCTCTTGTTAATCTACTAATTTTGTAGTAACATTAATAATTTCCATACAGAAGAGAAGTTAAAATATATGCCTTTACAAAATCTATGCATAAATAATATCACTATTATTTTTAATAGTCCAGAACTGAAAATAAGTCAAGTATCCATCAATTGATAAGTGAATAAATAAAATGAGATTGTATACTTGGATACTATTTAATTAAACAAAATGTCAAACCATGAATTGTGAAGACATTCTGCCAAGTGAAAGAAACTAGTTGCAAAGGTCTACATAATGTGTGATTTCCTTTATATGAAACATTTGGAAAACTACAACTAATATAACACAAACTAAATCAGTGTTTGGGTCTCTGTGTAGGGATGTCAGGGTAGAAATTCACTGTAATCAATTTCAAGGAAGTGTTGGAAGTTAACTTTGGATTGCTTGACAGGCTACTATATACATCTACTATGGACCATTTATTTCCATATTTAATTTTGATTAATTTTATGGAATGTAAAATTTACTTCAATAACATTTTGAAAAATTAAAATGCTACTTTAAATTCTTATGTGGCCATTCTTTTATTCTGTTGTTTTTATATTAAATGATGGCACTCTCAGTTTGAACTGCATTCTGAAACATGAATATGAAGAATTTTTTTTTATAACCACAACCACAAAACCATTGCTTACTGGCGGCTAAAGCATGTATTGCTATTATACACTCTTGGATGGAACCAACTTAAGAATTTTGCCCGCCTAAATCTCAGGGTTGGCTCCAGTGGTGTGACTTCTTAGTTCTAAAGTCTATTTCTTGGAACTTTTGCTGCCGGTTTTCCTTCACAATCATAAAGGTTTGGAATTTTGGAAGAGTAGAGTCCTGTTCAGCTGAGTTATGTTCACTTAGCTTTCTACTCCTTTCTGTGGGCTACAAAGTCCTAAATAAATATGCATAACATTAGGGAGGACAATATATGCGATTTTCAGAGTGAATGATATTCTGGAAAATTAAGCTTTTCTAGGTAACACGGGTTGGGAATCCCATCAACTTACTGAAGGAAATTTAAAAGAAGAAAATAATCAATGAAAAAGTGACCCAATACTCAATATGAAAATAGCTCAACATTATTTACATCTAAGTGGTTAATATATACTTTTTCCATAAATGCTTACAAGTAATGAAACTAGGTTTGCTATCCTTTTCATTCTATAAATAAGTTGAAGAGTAAAGTATCTTATGTAGCTGGACCATCTTTCATCATCATAATGGCCCTATTCGATGTTACCCACTTGCTATCATGAGCTTGACACTTACCTGTTTCAAGTTGCTCAAGGGAATGTGGTGCTAACATGGATTCAATTAGATGATTTGGTCACAAGATACCTTGCCTAGTTTCTCAATATCCAGAGAGAAAATATTTTGACATGGATGAGGCCAGGAAAGATCAAAAGCGACAAAGTACAACTTTCGATGGATGTTATCCACGTGTTGTCAGTCCTCGATTGTGTCGCAATATGCTTATAGGTGGTCACTCACTCCACCAGTCCTATTCACTTACTAGCACACATTTAAATGCACCAGGTTAACCATACCTGAAGATTTTTGCACACTCTTTGATAAACATGAAAAAGCTTTAAGAAAATAGATATGAATATATTCAATTAGGGCAATCTGTTTATTTCTTTAATATTCTTGATTTATGCTACTTTCGATTACCGTTTGGTTAAATCTGTCATCACTCGTTTGGCTCTTGACAATGAATTATTTTTCCTGGATCCTAACTACTATCATAAACTTTCAATAATGCACATTTCCTTACTCTGACTTGGTTAACAAATTTATGAGAGACTTGAATTGCAGTAAGAGAACTGAGCGTATTCTCTACTGTTTTATTTCATTTGATTTTCAGCAATGTTGTGATGTGGTTATAATGCAAAATTTTAACATATTTTACCCTGTTGTGTAAGCAAAGATTATAAAGCACTTCTGAAAGGCCAGTCATGGCTCAGTGTGGCTTTATTTAAAGGAGAATGGAAGTAGATCATAAGATCTCAATAAAAGTCTATTTATTCTTGAAGAATGAAGTGAATTTAGGAATGCATAGTGTGCTGTTATTGTAGAGTTTGCATACATCATTATATCAGATGAAATTTGTTACATAGTTTATCAACCTGTAGTTCACACAGATCCGTACCAAGACATGTACTTGGCAGGAGCTACAGATACTCAAAGTATTTCAGAAAAAATCCTCTTAATTACTGCAATCTCTGTGAAACTCTGTAAGCTTTACCCAGGTATAAATATGTGGCATCCTCTAAGGAAACCATTTTACAGAAAAACACTTTGAATTAGAATTACAGTGCGATTTATTGGTTTTATAAAAGTTTCCTATTATTGGTGCCTAGTTTTAAACATGGTTTTAAAGATGTTTTAGACAGCAAAATTTTAAGATTGTGCTCCTGGAAAGTATTTCATACTTGGGATCATGGGAGAAATGGAAAAAGAGACAACCTGATTGCAGGATGTGAGAAATACTTGTAAGTTCCTTATCTTTAGACTTTGAGGCCCTGGTGGCACAAGAAGTCATCTATGGGGTAATTATAGGAATCTGCATTAGATTTTCTATACGTGATTAACTCTCTTACATGAATGCATATTTTCAATGTGGAAAGCAATTTAAAATCACAAAAATTCTTTCAATGTAGACTTCAGAATGATATTTTAAAATATCAATTATCTTTGTATTACAAGTAATTATTTATATAATTTATGACAAGGAAGGAAATAATTACAATAAATATAAAAGAAAACATTTAATAGAGTTATGTCAAATGAGTAAGTGAAACTTGAAAAATTAATAATTACAGCAATTGATGAATGAAATAACAGCAGCAAAGGAATAATAATAGGTATATAAAATATTTAGAAAAAATCATAACATGTATATAAAACAGATATTAGCATTATGCTTACTTACCTTATATATACTACTAATCTCTATTAGTTTATCAAAAAGAAGTTTGTGCTTTCATTGGTCAATTGTTTGATCACTTTTTTCATGCCTATGTCTTGTAATCTGAACAACTACTTTGAGGACAATACGTGATATATTTAAAAAATTTTATATTCTATAGACTAGTATGAGGTTATTTTTCACTAATTAAATTTCAATTTATTAGAAATCAATTTTTATATTCTGACACAATGCGGTGAAAGAACTAGTGTCACACTCTGTTCATAAAAGTGTAACATATCCCACAAAATATCCAACAGTAAGAAACAAGAATATTACATTTGTGCCCAATTCATTTTGCACAGTAATTCAATTTATACATAGGTGTCCAGGAAAATTGTGATTTGAACAAAATACTGAATATATCAGTTATGGTACATAAACCTGTTCAAAGTTAAAAATAAAGAATATAACTTCAAATCATAAATCTTGCTGCAAGGTTAAGATTTTGGTAGAATGTCTTAAAAGGTGCAAAAAATATTTAATACAGAGTTGAATTACTGATCTAGGATATATTATTCTATATGTCTAACATACCTGTAAGAAAACATGTATTTGTATTGTGTTCATGTTATTAAATATACCTAAATTTCTTTATAATAATAATAATCAGCATGCATCTTCAAAAATGTTCAGTTTAACATATTTAAATAGAAAAGTAAAGAATAGTTAAATTTCACCATAATTCCAAAACACATCAAAGAATCTTCCTTCAGCATAGACATTCTTATCAGAATTTGGTTCTTTTGAAGACTTTTTAAAACTTATTATATTAAGATAAGAAATTTGTTCCTCAACATACTTCCTGTTTTTTATTATAGATGCTCAATTTCCTAAATCTATTTCTTCTTGTAACTAATTAGTATTAACTATTCCCACATAAAATTGGTCTTATTAGGGGTTCTAATGGGATACAAATCTAGACAAGGCCCTCACACTTGGTCTTCTTCGTGTTCTGTGCTCACTAATACAAATTTTGAATTATTAGAAATAAATACTTAAATCACAAAAAAAAAACTTTGCACTCTTAAGCACACAAAACCTCTACATCTCTGCTCATGTATTTTTAAATATTCTAAATACTATTTGTGAAAATTAAGAACATTTTTCTGAAATTTTGAAATATTAATTTTGCTTTTAATTATATCAAGTACGGTGGTACTTTGACTCACAAATTTAATTTGTTCCACGTTTCTGGGGAAGAAGGCCGCATTTCTGTTTTTCACAAGAAGAAAAAATGCTTCAGTTCGTGAATGAATCGAAGTGATTGTGAATGGACATATTGCTGTACTTTTTTAGTACTTTCGACGTTTTAAATTCCAAGGAAATTAGAATTTGTTCTTTATCAATGATTTTCTAGACTAGAAGAAATATGTAAATTTTCAAATTTCTAAAGCACTTAAAGATACATTGCTCAGCAAATACTAGTAAATAGAATGTTACTTATATTCTCTAGGAAAAACAACTATCAAAAATTATTAAAGGATGCATTCTTTCATAATATTAGGAGTTATTTTAGAACAAATTATTTCCATTCCTCAATGTATCTTTTATGTAAATCAGAAAATTCATATCGTGGCTTTCCATACTTTTAATGATGCTCTGTATCAGCTTGTTCTCTTCACTTAGAACACTATGTCCTGTCATTTCTGGTGGCCTAAGAATGAAACAGGTTAGGCGTACTTTTGTATAGAGATGCTTCATAATCGAGTGCAAAGCAGTAATGAAGAATGTTGAACCTCCTCCTACCATCTTGTTCACCCAAGTACCTACTTTGTTTTCTGACTTCACATAAAGTAATACAATTCTGTTCAATCTTTTTACATAACTTGATTCTAAAGGTGAATTAAAACTTAGATTATTGTTTTTAGTTTTATTTTTGCTTCAACTTTTCTTTATAATGTCAACTCTGTTGTCTTTAGTTATATAGAGCTTGCTCGTCTTTTTAAAATCACATTAGTAAAACTTACATATTTAAATGTCTCAACTTCTTTTAAAAAATAACAATTCCTTCAATTCCAATTGAATTCGTAATTCAGTATTACTTAGATATAGTGGGAAAATCACTTTCCTTACATATCAGAACTGCAGATCTAATCTGATTTTCCTTTTTAACTTTTTTCTCTTCACTTTTGCTTCTTAATGTCTTCTGATTCCTCTCTATCACCCATCCTGCTTTGGGCTTAGATTACTTGCATTCACATCTTCACTTCTTATTCCAAGTCATTAATCTGGTCTTCAACTTCTTTACATATCATTGGGGTTAAAATGGCACCAACATACTTGGTGGCTCATTAAAATGCACTTAATCATCCATTCACTAAGTGTGCATATAATCCTACTTTGTTTTTTTGTTTTTGTTGTTATTGGGATTTTTGTGCTGTTGAATTTTTGTTTCTTTCTTCCTTTTTTTTTGTTTTGTTTTGTTTTGTTTTGTTTTGTTGAGAAAGGATCGCCTTATGTAGTACAGACTGGCCTTTAACTTATTATGTAGCCCAGGATGGCCTTGAACTTTTGGCAGTCCTCCTGCCTCAGCCTACTGATTACAGACACATGCCACCATGCCTAGCAACAATGCATACTTTGTGAAAGGCGTACTCCCAGGTGATGAAAAACACGGCAAAGGAAAGACCCTGCTCTCATTTACCTTACATTATGGTATACTACATAAGTGTGCATATTGATTGTCAGAAGCGGGAAAGGAAACTCTTAAGTGAGAAAATGCGTATGACATTGCATATTCTGGTTTTTCTTTTTTTTTTTTTTTTTTGTGGCACCAGGGATCGAACTCACAACCACACGCCTAACAGACAGGCACTTAAGCCACTGAGCCAAATCCTGGCCCTGGTTTTTTTGAGGCAGGATCGCACTATGTAGCTCAGGTCCATTTTGCACTCGCGTTGTAGCCCAAGCTGGGCCTCGAACTCATAACGCTCTGCCTACCTCAGCCTCCCGAGTGCTGGGATTAAAGGCATGCACCACTACGCCTGGCTTATATTCCATATTCTTTGTGGCAGAGGAGGTAAGGAGGTGTGCTGCTGCTGGTGTTGTTATCATTACTATCTTCCTTTCTTTACTTGTCTTCCTTTTTATTTCATCAAAATTAAATGTATTCTTGGTTGTAGTCTGCCAATGATTGGGCTACATTTATCCTAACAATGGTATAAATTTTGTGCCATACAACTTTGCCATCACTAGTCTAGGAAACTAACTGGATGTTAATAAACCCATGTGAAATTGAATTCTGACTTCTCTTTCTGCTCTAAAATATTGTGTCTGTAAATGGTATTGGACTAGTAATGTTTTGTTATCTCATTTTCAAAAGCAGAGGTGTTCAATGCATTATCAGAGGTACCTGACTGAATGTTGTCAAGTATTTGTCTCTTCATAGTGGAGTGGATATTGTTGACTGATTTTAAGAGGTTAGACTGAGTCTCATTGCAAACTTCAAAGAAATCCAGGAACATTGTTGAATCAGGATGGCAGTCCTTTGGGGAACAAATCTATAAGTGTAGATACCACAAGAAGAGATTTCAACTTAGTAATAGAAGGGCTAAGTCCCTGGATATTTGAAGCGTCTTGAATGGCAACGGATGGTCTTTTTTTTTTCTTTTTTTAAAAAAAAAATTGTTTTCTCAGGAGGCTGAGGTAGGCGGAGCGTTGTGAGTTCGAGGCCAGCTTGGGCTACAACGCGAGCACAAGGCCGGCCTGAGCTACATAGTGTGGCCCTGCCTCAAAAAACTAGGCCTGGAGTTTGGCTCAGTGCCTTAAGTGCCTGCTCTGGCGGGTGCGAGGTTGTGAGTTCAATACCCAGTGCCGCAAAAAAAAAAAAAAAAAATTGTTTTATTGGTACTTACTAGATATATACAATAACATTCATTCCTCCCTTCCATTCCTGCTTCCCTTCCTAATTTACAAAACTTTCTTTCCATTTTTTCTTCTATTTATTTATTTATTTTTCTTGTGCTTTGTTTCCTCTCACCCTCTCCAGTTTGCCTTCTGGTCAGAACACTAACTTACTTTATTCCATAGATTGTGTCTAACTGATATATCAAATGTCACTAGTTCAATTGGATAATCACTTTCTACTTATATCAATTTTTAAGCTAATAATGTCTCCTACTTGTCCTTTCCAGGTCCCAAGATCACAGCGTAGAAGCCAGTTTTTATTGACACAGTAATGTATGAAAATTTCAAAAATGTCATATTATTTAAGTTTCAGTTCTCTTGTTTTTTACAATCAAGGTAACTGCACTGCTAGTTAACTGAAGCCAGTTTCTATTTGCATATATTGCACTGATTATTATTACCACTTCTTGTATTCTAAGAAGGTGCTTTGGAGGATAAAGACTGTGGTGTGGTGGCCAGCTTTACAGCAGTCACAGGAAAGCTCCCTCTCTTCGCTGTGTCAACCACATTCCATGGTCCACTGAGTTATCCAGGAACATGTCTTCTGGGAAGAAAGAGACGTGTTTTGTGGTCACCGTATTCATCACTTTGTTTTATTATGTGTAACATTAATCCCAAGGGCAAATATAGACAATAACAGAAGTGATATCATAAGATACCTGGGAGTCATACATCTCCTAATGATTTTCTACTTTCCATGGAAATTATTCATACAAAGGAATGAAACAGTAATGGTCCTTGTTACGGTTTATACATGGTGTCAACTTGAGAAGTCTAGCAGCTTAATTAAGTAACTCAGCAGCTCTACATCCTGGGGTGTAGAGCACAGTTACCTGGTGTCTTGGTTACTTTTTACTTGTTGCCGAGACAAAACACCTGACACACAAAATTAGGGAAGGAAAGGTTTATTTAGCTTACAGTTTTTGGAGGTTTCAGTCCACAATCAGCTGGCTCCAAGGCAGGGTGGCATGGCACGGGGACAGCACTTCAAGGCAGCAACCGAACAAAAGCAGCCAAAGTAAAAAGAGCAAGAGCAAGCCTCTTCTCCTCCTTTATATAATACACAGGACACCCCACCCCCCAGGGTGGGGGTAGCATTCACAAACATCCGTGCCTTCCTTTGCACAGGATGAGGATGTTTGCAAAGTAAGAACCCTGGCTCCCTGCTGAGTCTCTCAACTAAACTTTTGGCCTTCTCAAATTGACACAATGGCCAGGTAACTGCTTATGCTCTACACCCCAGGATGTAGAGCTGCTGCCTTACTTAATCAAGCTGCTAGACTTCTCAAGTTGACACAATGT
>RJWM01006646.1:0-82946 GCA_004363535.1 Dasyprocta punctata
TGACTTTTATTTCTAGCTTCTGTATCTATTTTCTCTTAAATAAAAAAAATAAAAAAAATTAAAAAAATTAAAAAAAAAAACCTAGGCTACGTGGTGTGCACACATAGTTCTAGAGTAGCAGTTAGCATGGATCAGAGTATGCCTTCCTGTCAATCATTTGCTAAGGACCACCTCCCCATCCATCTGTAAGGGTTCTAGTCCTGCCTATACTCCCACCTCTCTAACTCCCAAGCAATAGCCATAGTCAAAGTTTCTTCTTGAGGAAATCCCCAACTCAGGCACAGGTACAGAGATACCACATGGTGTCTGAAAATAACCTCTGGTCATGGACAAACTCTGTCTACTCATCCATATCGGTTGCATCCCATGGATAAATTACAACAGTGAATTATGGGTAAGGACACATGCAGTTAACACAGAAGACATGACTCAGCATGATGTCAAGCACATTCAATCCAGCTCTCTGGGAGGGTCTTAGACTTTTGACCGAAAATAAAAGACCTCTTTCCCTTATCTTCAGGGATGCTATGAGAATTTTTTCACCAGCCCAGCCTCGCTCTGCAGACTGTGCTTCTTTTCTACCTTCAATAAATATACACTTTCACTGCCTTTTCTATGTCTTGTCCAATCCATTTTTGGGATACCGAGAACCTGGAAACAAGCCCCACAGGACTTTTTCATCCAGTAAAAGTTTCAGCTACTGAAAAGCTGAGGTGGGAGGATTACTTGAGCCCAGGAGTTCAAGACCAGCCTGACATTAGCAAGACCCTCTCTAAAAAAAAAAATAATAAACAGACTAAACAAATAAATAGATGATAAATTAGCAGTTAATTACCTGATCAGTTATAAGTTTTGCTTACTGCTATGCAGAAATAGACAAGGAGCTCTAGTAGACAATGACAGGGAGAACATCTGTCATTAGCAGAACTCGGACCACTCCTGCATCACGTAACCAGTGTCCATGTAGTACCTGCTTTGCATCAGGCACTGTGTCAGGCTGGGAAGAGGAGGTGAATGAGACATGGCCTTTGCCCTTGAGGAGCTATCCTCTAAGCCACTTCCATGCCAAAAGAATTACACACACATACACACACACACATGCACACACACACACACACACCACATTTAACTTTGGAACATATAGACATACTATTTGACTGAATTATCTAGTTGTTAGTGCTAGCTGCAGGCCTATGTAGACGTACAGATAGGAATTGAAAAGCATCTTTCACACACAGCAAGCTGTCTGAGATTATCTGAAATCACACTGGGGCTCTAACCCTCTCCTACCTTGCTTCTTCCTTGACAGAGTGCCACCTGTCACTCTGCAAAGCCTGGGTATCTATGAGACTACCTTCAATCAATGGTGCACCTCATCGCTAATGCCATTAGCTCTCCATGGTCATTTCAGGACTACAGGGACCCCCTTGACTGAGAATGGTGGTATCTAATGATAGTTTCATGCATGTGGAAGAAGGAAAGATAAAGATGAGGACAGGCCAGGTAGCCAAAAAATGAGGTTTTACCTATGATTTCTGAGGCAAGTCCTTTGATCACTCTGGGTCTTGGGCTCCTTTGGATACCATCAAAGACCAAATATGACCTGTTCTCTGGGTTACTGACAAAACCAAATGAGATCATGATAAGTATTCTTAAAAACACAAAAGTGTTGTTCAAGTTCAAAGTGCTGGAACGACCTTTTTATAAAATTGTAAAGATCATGACTCAAGAAAAAGCAATTTTTAAGTTTTACTATTTAATGATAAAGTTGAGTCTATCAGAAGTGTGACAGTACATCATAGATGAGTACAGTGAGTACTACTTGTTTTTATACCAAAGAGCTGCTTCTCTCCTTTCACACCCATGGAACCCCTCTCCACTGTCACTTGTTCAAACTTGCATCATGCATTTGGAGTGTATTTGCAGAGCACCTACTACATATTAGGGTCCATGAGACAGGCCTCCTTTCGTCTGTCTAGATCTACTTCAGCCCGAGGGGAAGAATTCTGATTGATCTAAGTCAGACATGGCAAACCTATTCCATTTTGCCAGGGATTTACTAAGGATGAGTGTATGTCCCAGTCTGGCCTGCCTCTGCCCTGCCTTTCCTTCTGCTGTGTGGATGTGAGGCATGAAGGAGTAGCATTCCTCTTGCTCCTTGAAGACTGAGTCCAAGGACAAAAGGGAAACACAGAAGATCAGAAAGAGAAGGATTCTTGAAGATGCCACTGGGCTCCCACAACCACCTCCCTCCAGGCTCCTGGGTAGAAGAGATAACTAAATATTGTTAATGCTTAAACCACTGTTACTTGCAGTCAATTGCATATGCAAATTGGTGCAATCTCTAAGGAATATAACTTGGCAATATATTTCTATTTTGAATGTGTATACCTTTTGACTCAGTATTTCTACTTATCAGAATTTCTCCCACAGATATACTGTCACAGTGCTCAAATAAGTATATTTAAATATTTTAATTGTAATATTATGTATGTAACAATATGGTTAGATAGATTATGGTGCATCCATAAAATGGATTATGCATAAATTTAAAAGGACAGGCACAGGTCTATGTATACTAGCAAATTATGTTCTAGAGGAGAAAGAGATGTGCCTCTCGAGAATCTGCCACATTGGGTCAGGGAGGATCCAACCAGAAGACAACCAGCCTGCCTTCCCAGTGAATGTGTGCGACTGGTGCGGACTCCAGGAAGAGAAAGAGACGTGCCTCCTGAGAACCCGCCATATTAGGCAGGGAGGTTCCAACTAGAAGACAACTAACCTGCCTTCCTGGTGAGTGTGTGCAACCAGCGCAGACTCCAGGAAGAGAAAGAGATGTGCCTCCCATAGGTCTACCAGCACATGGGCTAAGAATCAAGGACATTCCCCCGCCACACTCCCTGCAAGAAACCTGCTGGTTCAGAGGATTGGCTAAGTTGATAGCAACTACAGTACCTAAAGCAACTAAATGCATGTATTGTTTGGTTGATTTTGCAGGCCTGAAGCCAGCAGTCTGAGCATCTCTTGGGAAGATGATAGTATGCAATGTAGCAAATATGGGGGATGCTCTTCTGTCTTGTCATTGAGGCCCAATATTGTTTTCATTGTTTTGCTTTATTCTGATTAATTTTTTTGCTTTATTTCATATTATGTTTTCATTGGTTTTATTCTGTTTTGTTTTTGGTTTGATTTTACTCTACCTGATGGGATGGTCAACTATACTGAAAATAACAAGACATACTATAGTAGCTATTGTTTTCCTAGTATCTTTCTTTGAAGTTCTGTACCAGTTCTACTGCTTAGTTTTGATTTACTTTGTTCTGTTATGTTTTGTTGGATTTTACTGTCTTTAAAATAAAAAAAATTATGTTCTAGACAGATTAAGGGAAAGAAGTAAGATTAATAATGATTAAAGTCAGATGACAGGCACATAGAGATTTTTCATGCTACTTTTTCTTATAAATGTATTGTGGAGATTTCAAACTTTCCAAAATGAAAAAACTTAAAGACAAGGGGCATGAACTGTTACATGATTAGTATGTCTTCATTTGTAAATGTGTGACTTTTTAAAAGAAAACACAAGTATGAAGGATAGAAAAAGATATCAAGATAAGATATGTGTATGTTCCAATACTCCATGATGAATATATTCATTATGTATTTCAAACAATGTTAAGAAAAAAACATTTGTAAAGAATAAAAGGAAAATTGTTATAACTAGTAATGTCAAAACCAGGTTTAAATCTAACCATCTCTATGAAATCTTTATCTCAGTTGTGTACATACATTGTTTATAGAATTTGGTGAAGTTTTTAGCCATATGAATATCACTTATCTACATTTAAAGTTAGTTATAGGTGAGGACTATTAGCTATACACAATAGATGAACACAACTGTTGAATGAATAATGTATTTCAACATTTTAGTTTTAATAAATGGCTTATTAAGCAACTCAGGTGTCTTACTTGAAGTAAAATGACAATATTTATTTTAAAAAATAATACCCTTGGAAGGACATGAGAAAAACTGGTAATAACAGTTACTTCTAAGGAGAGGAGGCCTGAGGGAAACTGAATCTTCACATCCTTTTATGTTTTTAAAATTTGTTTTTAGCCCTATCATCTAGTACTTATTTTTAGAGTAAAACAGTGTTTTAAAAATCAACCAAATGCAAAAAAAAAAATTGATCAACAGATAGAGAGACTATATCCTCACATTATGATCTCAAGTGTTGCTTATGTGCAGGCTAGAGCCCTGCATGTCCCAACTAACCTCATAACCCCTAAAAGGTAACCTCCCTGAGGCTGCCAAGCCTTACAAATAAGCTGTCTTTCCTTTGAGCACAGGTACAAAGATGTTGAGGACAACAAGCAACTTAGTTATATACAAGTACTACAATCTATAGATGAAAAGTAAACAAAACAAAACCCACCGTTTCCATGGAATGTAAAAGATTCCTCTCCTAAAAATAATCCCAGGTTGAAAACTTCATGAGGAAGAGATAACAATCATAAATATATGTGCACCAAATACAGAAACTACCAATTATATAAGACAACTATTAATAGACATGAAAAATCAAATAAGCAATAACATAATTGTAACAGGGAACTTTAATACTTCATTGTCACAAAGAGATCAACTAGATAAAAAATCAGCAAAGAGGGCCAGGGATATAGCCAGTGGCGCAGAGCCTACCTGGCAAGCAAGAAGTTGTGAGTTCGATCCCCAGGACCGGAAAAAAAAAAAAGCAAACTACAGAACTGAGCCAAACCTGTAACAAATGGACTTAGATGTTTACAGAGTGTTCCACCCAGCAACATCAGAAAACCCATTCTTTTTAGCCACACATGGGACATTCTTTAAAATAGACCATATACTAGCCCATAGAACATGCTTAAGTAAATGCAAAGGTATTGAAACTATCCCATGCATATTATCTGATCATAGAACAATAAAATTGGAAATTAATAGTAAAAGAAAATGTAAAAACTCTATGAACATGTGGAAATCAAATAGCACCCTCATGAACAACTGATGAGTCACAGATGAAATTAAAGAAGAAAAGGGCCAGGTATTTAGCTCAGTGGCTTAAGTGCCTGCCTGGCAGGTGTGAGGTTGTGAGTTCGATCCCTGGTACCAAAAAAAAAAAAAAAAAAAAAAAAAAAAAAAAAAAAAAAAAAAAAAAAAAAAAAAAAAAAAAAAAAAAAAAAAAAAAAAAAAAAAAAAAAAAAAAAAAAAAAAAAAAAAAAAAAAAATTAAAGAAGAAATTAAACAATATCTGAAATCAAACAAAAATGCAAATACAATTTATGGGAACCTGTTGGATGCAGTGAAACAGTCCTAAGAGGAAATTTATAATGGTGAATTCTCACATCATAAAAACAGAATGAGCACAAATAACCTAATGCTGCACCTCAAACTTCTAGAAAAAGAAAGGCAAATCAAACAAAAAAGGTAACTACGGGCTAATCTCCCTAAAGCCAATACAAGAGAAGAAATTATAAAGATCAGAGCAGAAATTAATGCAATTGAGATAAAGAAAACAATACAAAGAATTAATGAGGGGTCCCTCACGGGGCCCCCACCCGGCCCATGTGGTGCAGGCACCGATCAGGACGCAATATGGACTGCCTTCCGGGGTCCTGACCCCAGGACCTTAGAGGAGAACGAGAAGGGCCCCTCGTGAGGCCCCCGCCTGGCCCGCGAGGCACTGGCGCGCGGGCTTGGAATCAGGGACAAACACCACCCCCCCAGCCCCCCCCACCCCCGGTAAACAACCTGCTGTTTCGGAGGTCTGGCTGGATTGATAGCAACCAAGGAACATCAACCAACTTTTGTTTTGTAGATTTGGCCAGGCCTCTGGTCAGCAACCCAAGCATCTCTTTACAGCAGGCAATGTAGCAAGTATGGGGGATTCTCTTCTGTCTTGTCTTTTATTATTAATAAAATATAAAAAAACAACAACAACAAAGAATTAATGAATTAAAGAGTTGGTTCTTGGAAAGAATAAATGAAATTGATAAGCCCCTATCCAACTTTATCAAAAAAAAGGAAGACAAAACCCAAATCCATGCAATAAGGAATGAAAATAGTCAAATCACTACAGACCCTGTGGAAATTCAGAAGGTCATCAATACCTACTTCAAAAATCTTTACTTTGAGGATTTGGAAAACACAGAAGAAATGGACAGATTCCTAGAAACATATGAACTACCAAAGCTGAATCAAGAAGCTGCAAAAATTCTGAATCACCTGATATCAATTAATGAAATTGAAAACATAATAAAAAATTAACAACAAAGAAAAGCCAGGGTCCTGATGGATTCATGGCTGAATTCTACAAGAAATTTAGAGAAGATTTAATGCCAATACTCCTCAAATTCTTTAATGAAATTGAAACGGAAGCAATTCTCCCTAACTCATTCCTGGAGGCAAATCTTACTCTGATACGAAAACCAGAGAAAGACCCAACCAAAAAAGATAACTACAAGCCAATCTCCCTAATGAACATAGATGCAAAAATCCTCAATAAAATACTAGCAAATAGAATGCAACAAACTATCAAGAAGATTATGCATCATGACCAAGTGGGATTCATCCCAGGAATGCAAGCATGGTTCAGTGTAGGCAAGTCAATAAATGTAGTATACCATATCAACAGAGCCAAAGACAAAAATCACATGATCACCTTAATAGATGCAGAAAGAGTTTTTGGGTTCTTTGTTTTTTGGTTTTTTTTTTGTTTTTTTTTTTTTTTTGTTTTTTGGTACCAGGAATTGAACTCAGAACCTCGCACTTGCCAGGTAGGTGCTTATGCTACTAAGCTATATCCCTGGCCCCAGAAAACACTTTTGATAAAGTCCAACACTCATTCATGATAAAAATCCTACAGAAAATTGGAATACATGGTCTCTACCGCAATCTGATAAAAGCCATCTTTGACAAACCAGCAGCCAACATCTTACTGAATGGACAAAAGCTGAAAACTTTCAACCTAAAATCAGGAACAAGACAAGGATGCCCATTAACACCACACCTATTCAATACTGCTCTGGAAACATTAGTTGGAGCAATTAGACAAGAGAGAGAAATAAAAGGAATAAGGATAGGAAAGGAAGCAGTTAAAATATCATTATTTGCAGATGATATGATAGTCTACCTAGAAGACCCCAAGAAAGACTTCTAGAATTAATAACCAAATTCAGTACTTATAGCTGGATACAAAGTCAGTACTCAAAAATCAATAGCATTCCTGTATACAAACAACAAATTCACTAAGAGAGAAATTAGGGAAACCACACACTTCACAATAGCATCCAAAAAAATGAATACTTAAGAATCAATCTAACAAAAGAAATAAAAGATATATACATTGAAAATTACAGCACTCTGAAGAAAGGCGGTCAAAGAGGATATCAGAAAATGGAAAGATATCACTTGCTCATAGATAGGAAGAACCAACAAGGTGAAAATGACCATACTCCCAAAACTGTTGCACAGAGTGAATGCAATCCCTATCAAAATACCATTAGATGCCTCACTGATCTAGAGATAACATACCTAAAATTCATCTGGAACCAGAAGAGATGTAGACTAGCAAAAGGAATCCTGGGCAGCAAAGGCAATGCAGGAGAGAGCAAAATCCCTGACTTGAAATTATACTACAAAGCTACTGTGATAAAATCGGTATGGTACTAGCAAAACAAAAACAAAAACAGACCTGAGGATCAGCAGAACAGAGTAGAAGATGCAGAAACAACTACAAACACACTCACCCATCTTATCTTTGACAAAGAGGTCAAATAGTTTCACTGGAAGAAAGATAGCCTCTGTAACAAATCGTGCTGGAAAGACTGGCTTTCCACATGCTAAAGACTAAAACAACCCATGTCTATCATCATGTACTAAACTAAAGTCAAAATGGATCAAAGATCTAAATAGTAAAACAGAAACACTAAATCTACTGGAAGAGAAAGTAGATAGAAATCTAGGCAGTATAGGAGTACGCAGAGAGTTCATGAACAAAAACCAGACTGCACAGGAAGTACGTCAAAGAATCAACAACTGAGATCTCATCCTATTAAAATTTTTTGCACATCAAAAGAATTCGCCAACAGCGTGAAATGAAAACCCACAAATTGGGAAAATACTTTAGCCAGCTGTCCTTCAGACAAAGGACTCCTATCTAGAACACATAAAGAATTGAAAAAAATCAGGCTCCCCAAATTCAAAGATTCAATCCAAAAATGGGCATCTGAGATGAATGTACACTTCTCAGATGAAGAAATACAAATGACAATAAATATATGAAAAAATGTTCAATATCATTGGTCATCTGAGAAATGCAAATTAAAACAACACTGAGATTCCATCTCACCCAAGAAAGAAGGACTATCATCAAGAAATCGATCATAACAAATGCTGGAAGGGATGTGGGGAAAAAGGAACACTTCTCCACTGTTGGTGGGAGTGTAGAATGGTGCACCTACTCTGGAAATCAGTGAGGAGATTCCTCAAAAAGCCAAGATTAGAGGTCCCATTTGACCCAGCTATTCCTCTTCTGGGTATTTTCCCAGAATAATAAAAAACATCCTACCATAGTGACATATGTGCACCCATGTTTATAGCAGCACAATTTGTAATAGATAAATTTTGGAAACAACCTAAATGCCCCTCAACTGAGGAATGGATAAAAAAAGATGTGGTATTTTTATATAATGGAGTATTACTCAACTATAAAGAAAAATAAACTTGAAGCCTTGATAGGACATAACTAGAGACCATACTCATAAGTGAAATAAATCAAATTCACATGTATCAACATCATTTTGTCTCCCTAGTGCAAAAAACTAAAAGAGTAAATTAGATACAAAATCTGCAATAGATATTGAGAAAGGGAAAGAAATTGTTCAAAAGAAAAGAACAACTGGGATGGGAGAAAGGACTAAAGAAAAGAAAAAGAAAAAAATATATATATGATAGCTAACATAATTATACTAATTTCTTCTAGTTCATTGAAAAGATCGGTCTGTGCTTATATTGGTTGATCAGTTTTGCTTGCCTATATCTTGTAATCTGAGCAACTATTTTGAAGACAGCAATATGAAATATATTAACTATTGTCAATTTCATGTTACCCTGTTTTGAAATTTTGTATCGTTTTTATTTTTTTCTCTCTCTCTTTAAAATAAAATAAAAATAAAAAAAATAATAATCCCAGGGCAAGGGGTGTAGCTCAGTGGGAGACTATGCACTTAGTATATACAAGGCCCTGGGTTCAATCTCCAGCATCATGAAATAAATGAATAAATATTTATTAAGAGCAAAACAACCAGGTTCAAACATAAGACATTTCCAAGACATTTGAGGAAATTAAGTAAGATTCACTCTTTATGAAGTTAAAGAATTGTTATTATGTGATAATGATCTGGTGATTATATAAAAATTCTTATTTTTTAGGAAGTATTAAAGTATTTAGGGATGGAATTCATGTTTGCAATTTGTTTTGAAATGCTTTTGCCAAAAATAAATAAATAAATCAGCAGATGCAGAAAAGAACTGCTCTGCGTGTTCGCGAGGTGTATGTGTTATACTATTGTTTACTTTTCTGTGTGTTTTATATTTTCATTTAAAATGTTTTTTAAATGAACAGGGCTTTGAACAGGGGGTGTCGCTGTGAATAAGACAGACCCTATGTGGTCTTTGGGGAGCAGGTCTCCATTCGGATGTCTCAAATGCAGTGACAGCCACCTCCAGGCAGGGTGTGAGCCTCCTTTTCTGTGTTCCCTTCACATCATCATCACTGCACACGTATTTTCCCAAGTTTTACAGATCTATCATCGCTGTAGCCTGGTGCAGTAATCTAACACATCAAAAATCAGCTCTGTGGAGCGCGGTATCCCTGGAATTCCATTCAGCAAATTTTCCTGGACATATCAGCATGTGTTTGCTGCAGAGGACATCAAAAGGGATGGCCTGACTCCCGTTCGCCACTTGCAACCTAGGGGAGGAGACAGAACAGGCCCCTGACCCAGCCAGGGAGAGGAGAATCGGCAGGAATGGTAACTAGGACAGGCCCCCGCGATGATGGAAAGAGAGATGAGGAGGGGTGGGGAGATCTGCCTGGGGATGGAATGCAGGAGCCATCGGGCAACCCTGCTGAGAGACAGCCAGAACCCAAGGCCCGGAGGAGCCTCTGCAAAGTGGACATGTGTGCCCTCGATCAGGAGTTGGCAAACTTTATCTCTAAAGGGCCAGATGGCAAATATTTTAGATTTTGCAGGCTAAAAGGCACAATCAGGGTTATTTTGTAGGTACTTATGCACAAGAGAAAAACATTTCTTAAAAATTTGAACAAAATCCAAAGCTTTATTTGTAGACACTGAAATAAAAATTTCCTATAATTTTCACATGTCAGAACTGTTATTCTTCCTTTGGTCACTGCCTCCCCCCAAATCACTTAAGTGTGTAAAACCCATTTCTAGCTCATGGCTTAACTTGGTGCTGCCTGCATCCTCCTAACATGATCGCTGGTCTGTGTTTAGAACTGCTGTCAGCCGTAGGGAGCAGAATGGGACTGATCTAGTTGTTGGTACCCAGGTTCCTGGCCCATCTCTACTGCTACTGGCTGGGGTTTGTAAGGCCCATCCACTTAACCTC
The DNA here is from genome assembly GCA_004363535.1 of Dasyprocta punctata. NCBI lineage: Eukaryota > Metazoa > Chordata > Mammalia > Rodentia > Dasyproctidae > Dasyprocta > Dasyprocta punctata. The sequence continues at coordinate 10,664 of RJWM01006646.1, forward strand.
TCTGCACCTGTCTCCTCACAACCGAAGCCACCCTACTCACAGATAAAGTGGGGAAAATATCACCACGTCTGGGATACGCTCCTTTGCACAAAGGAGATACCAGATTGAGGATGAAGACGCACAGCATGTCCAGAGCTCACAGAGGCCGCGGTTCCCGGAGCCCAGAACAGGCACACGGCTCACAGTCTTGGAGGCAGACTCCTCAGGCCTAAAGAGACGCGCGTCTCCATGGCGCCAACCCAAGACCTCCGACCCTGACCCTGTTTCTACAGCTTCAGAGCAGGGGTGGGGCGAGATCAGCACCCTCTGCGCTGATACCAGGTGAGGACAGAGGGATCCACAGCGGCGGCTCCCTCTAATCCAAGGGTCCCTGGCGCGCAGGACCGTCGGGGCTGAGCGCCGTGGAAGCAGCAGCCCGCAGTCCCAGCTCACCCCGCCGCCTCGCAGGGCCGGCCAAGAGAGCCGCTCCTCCGCAGGGACCAACGGGGACACCGCCTTGGCCCCCAGCCGGCCCCGCAGAGCCACCAGCCCTGGCTGTGCCACTCCGCCCTGAAGTACGGTCCCCAGAGACCAATCGTTGAGTCTGGCAGGACCTGGAGGATTTCGCATTATTGCCAACGTTTGGGACACACCAGATAGTGCGCGCCTGATTCCTGGCACGAAACTGCAGGAGGCACCGTGTCCCTCATCTGCAGCAGCCTGCCCAGCCTCGGGTGCTGAGCCGGGACCTGCCCCGCAGTTGCGCAAGTCGTGCTGCGGAGCTATAAGAGGGACCGGCTGGCATGGAGCTCCAGAGGGATCTCGGTACCAGCAGCTGCGAGGTAAGGCCGGTGGTACTCCTACCGCCTTTGCTGGTCTTTGCTGGAAAGCCACCGCTCCCCACCCTGCCTGTACTCCAGGGAAACTGAGGCAGGCGGGAGGTAGAGCAAATGGCTTGGTTCTGGACTATGCAGCTTTACACGAAGTTTTAGCCAACGGGAAGGCAGCTGGGAGCTGGCAGGGAGCTGGATAGGTGGATTTGGGGTGGGCTGTGCAGGGCAGGAGTTTGTCCTTCCAGAACCAGCCAGAGCCCCAAAAGATTGCTATGCCTGCAGTTCTGAGATGCTTTGGAAACTGCCCTGCCTCTATCTGAAAGGAACAAAGTTGCGGGTATTTGGGACACAGATGGAGAGCTTTCAATTTCCGAGGATAGACAGCCTTGCTGGGTAGGTGAGGGCTTCAGACCTCATTTTGCAGTGAGGGTCCTGGTCTCCGATAAGAGGGTTTGCAGGAGGTCCAGGCCTAAGACTGTGATTGTAGGGGAGATAGGCAGGAAAACTGTCAGGCAGATCCCAAATCTCCCAGACAGTCTGGGCCAGATTGCATCACATCGGGCCTTAAAGCCATGCAAATTGCCTTCTTCACAGTGGACACAGCTGGGTGTCTGGGGAACAGAACAGCAGGCTGTAAGAAAGGCTACAACCTGCAAGTTTTTCACTCTTATGAATTTCTAGCCAAATCCATGCTGTTGGCAGATGGGGCTCTCGGGGAGACCACCCAGCCTTTCTTCCTTCTGGACTTGGTTTAGACTTCATTGTGGGTGTTGTTGCCTTTGCACTCCTGTTTCTATGGCTTATGAGAGGTGGCACTTTGGAAAAATGATTCCTTTAATACAGCAAGATCCAGTGAGACGAGTGGCCTGGTTGTTGTGTGTAAATAATTGCTTTGGAGAGGACCAGATGATTCATTGGAAAGATGGTCTTCGGGGGAGGTGGGCAGAGGCCCAGACTTGGTACTGTCCCAAGATCTCTGAGTGTCCTTGGCAGGGTGGGATTTGCCCCTGGTGGCTCCAGCTGTGTTTGTTCTGGAGAGTTCTGAGCTGGGACTGTGGGAGTGTTCCAGTCTCTCCCACCAGGAGAGTCTGTGGAACCAAACTCTAAAGGAGAAAGGTTCCTAATAACTTAGTAGCTCCCATTTGATGCTCTTAGGTATGGAAAGGCCATACTGATCATTTATGTATTTTAGACAGGGAGTTAAGAGCTAAGAGAACAAAAAAATGAATACTCTTTTGTTCTTTCCTTTCTCAAGCAACTGAGGACATTGATCTGAGGGGACTATTTCAATGTTGGCCAGAGGAGCATCTTTATCATATTTTGTGTATCCTATACTCAAAATAACTCTTCTTGGTATCTGAGGGAACTATATATTCTGCTCCCTCTGTTCCAGGAAATCACTCCAAGTGCCAAGGACAGAGCCAGAGAGGTTACAGTGAATTCCTGCCCATTGGCCCCAGGCAGATGCCTCAGGTGTCTGAGTGGCCCATGCAAAGTGGCCACCTGGGAGGACTCTCGTAGCAGAGCCCTGGAGCATTCTCCCACCCCTGCCTAGATGCCCAGAGGGGAGCATGGGAGCCGGGGAGAGAGGAAAGGCTCCAGGGAGATAGAATCCTGTTGCATGCCTCCCTGAGCAGCATCTGTGGGACTCAAAGGCAAATTGAGCCAAATTATCTGGCATTCAATCAGTAGAGCCCAATCTCACAAGGCAGGAGTGAAGGGAAGATTCCATCAGCCATAACTGCATTCTGACTCATTGACTACGAGCCTTGAAGTTCTTCTCTGACTACATTGTTGTCTCTGAGGAACAGACAGGTTGTTTTCTGCTTAAAAACAGCACACCTGGTGCCCAGGTCCACAGACGTCCTTGCTCACACAACACATGTGGATTGAGCCTTGAGAAATGCATGTCACCATAATTCCTGCTTATTTTGCTAACTCCTGGAAGTGAATCTGTAATCAGGGTCTGTGCTTACATTTCAGCCGAGCTGCAGTTTTAGTCCCCATCTGTATATATGCTGTGTTGTGTACTGGACTCTGTCGAGGAAGTGACAGGGAAGACAGGGGCAGAGCACAAGTCTCTGGCAAGGACAGGGGCCCAGAGGACAGGGTCAGGGGCCAGCCTCCCTAATGTGTCCATGGCAGGGACACCTGGGGACAGAAATCCAGGTGGAGCAGAACTTCGGAAACTGAAAGAAATTTGGGCCCACACAGATGCTGGGGAACACATAGGTGGTGCAGAAAACTGACTAAGGCCAGGCATGGTGGTATACACTGGTAATCCCAGCACTGGAGAGGCTGAGGCAGGAGGGTAGCCATGAGTTGGAGGCCAGCCTAGGCTACATAATGAGTTCAAGGCCAGCCTGGACTACAGAGTGAGACCCTGTCTCAAAAGAGAGAGAGAGAAAGGAAAAGAAAGGAAAAAAGGAAGGAAGGAAGGAAGGAAGGAAGGAACAGAGAGAGAAAGAAAGAAAGAACAAAGAAAGAAAGAAAAGCAAACAAGGTGTTCAGCAAAGGGAGACCTGGACCCCAAAGAGGTGTCTGTCTTCATTGAGACAGCTTCCTTGGCATTTCTGCTGGGCAAAATTGAATTTAAAATTTGACTTTCAGATGGGAGCAGGTGAGGTGCTACAGAGGCAAGTTAACTTGGCTAGCCAATGAAGATCAGGGATAGGAAATGTTTCCTCTATTCATTCAACAAATATTTAGCAAACACCTGCTCCATGCCAGGCCCTTGGTAGATGCTAGAACAAGTGCAGGGCCACTAATTGATCATGACACCCTCTCCCTCTGAGTCTGGCCAGAACTTCAAGTTCACCTCTTACAGTGCTCCAGGGAGTCATTAAAAATTGATCAGAGTTGACACGAGAGTTGAAACCTATTTGCTTCCCTTGGTGAGATCAGATTTCAGGGTAGTTCCTGATGAACAGGAAGAATATAATCCCCACTTCCATACTCTGGCTACCAGTTAAGTATGTTAACATGATTTGTCAAGCAGGACTTTGGATTGCAAAGGATAGTAAATGGTTCCTGCTAACTCAGTGATTCTCCAATTATATATTATGACTAGCATTTGAAAAATGAACGGAAACTCTCGAGTGTATCACCAGTAGTAAGGATGAATTTCAAACTGAAAAGTATTCAGAGAGGAAAATGCCTCAAGTCTACCTGTTTGTTTTCATTACTATAACGAAGCACCTGAGGCTATGTAACTATAAAGAAAAGAGGTCTCTGCTTCTTTGAGGTCAACTTAATCTAAAGTCCTCCACCTCCATCTATGGTATTGAAAATGGCACAATTTCATTCTTTTACGGGTGAATAGTATTCCACAGTGTAGTCCGTAGAAAAGCTAGTGAGGAAGACGGTCAGACATGAGAGAAAGAAGCAGTATGAGGGAGATGCGGAATGGGACTGCTCCCAGGCAGTCGGCAAGCCCACCCCACCTGGCCCTTTAACCCTCTGGCCTCCTGGGCACAGGTCCTCTCCTCTCCACTTCTTGCTTTCTAGACAATGGGAAAGACACAGTAGTGCTACACCCCCATTTCGGCACTTTATCTTTTTGGCTCTTACAGCTCCTCCATGTTCAAACCCCATTTTGCAAACTTGGAGTAAAGGCTTTGCAGCCTGGGCTGGCGGATGACAGTAGCCTTTCTTCCTGCCCAGCGGCTCCTCATCTCCCTCCTCTACTCTGGTCTACACAGCTCCTGGGGCTCCACCCACAGCCCTTTTCTCCTGAGCTCAGATTCCAGAGTCCAACTGCCCATTGGACACACCCACCTGATGCTCCACCAGCGCAATACCAGGAGACCAGAATGTGCCCAAGTGCCTGTTTCCCAAACCTCTCCGTGTGTCTCTGTCAGTGTCTATGTCTCCCTTCTTCTGGTCACCCAGATGGAAAACCTCACAGCTTCCCCATCCCAACCCACACCCTCATCCTTGTCACTCTCCAGCCAGCCAGAAGCCACCATCTTCTAAATCTGCCTGCGTTCTTGGGCTTCTACTGGAGTTGTTCCTCTCTACTACCTTTACGAACCCAAATCCTGCATCCTCAGGTCCCTTACCAAATCCCATCTTCTCCATTCAATTTCTTCTAGAAGTAATGGTGATGACAGCTAACATATATTGAACCAGAGGTGGCACTTGACATGCCAGGCTACATGCCAGGCAGACGTGGCATTTGGCATGCACCACCTCAGTTCAGCCACACAACAGCAACAGTGAGAATTATGACTGACATCATCCCCATTGTATAGCTAAAGAAACTGAGTGTCAGAGGTGTACAGACTTTGCCCAGGTCTTTTTTTAGTATATGTTCATAGTATGCAATGTTTCCATTCCTTGTGCGGAGATGGTGTATGTACGTTATACATCTTAATTTCTTTTTATACCCCCTTTCCCACCTCTCCTTCTCCCTCATTCCATCTCTTGATCCTCTTCTCATTTGAGAAAGATCTACCTCCCTGCTTCCTATTATGTATCTTTTATATTGCTTTTAATTTATAATGTGGACTTTTCATATGAGAGAAACTGGGTGATATTTAAGCTTGTGTAACTGATTTATCTAACTTAACACCATACTTTGCCCAGGCCTTTTTCTTTCTTTCTTTCTTTCTTTCTTTTTTTTTTTTTTTTTTTTTTTTTTTTTTTTTTTTTTTTTTTTTTTTTTTTTTTTTTTTTTTTTTTTTTTTTTTCAGGTCTTGTTCTTGAACTCAAACGTAGTTCTGCTGGACTCTAGAGTTCATAAATTTCAGCATAATGACTTCCTTTCCTAAATTACCCAAAGCATCTCGTCTATTTAAATATTCTTCCTGGTGCTGAAATTAAATATGTAAATTCCTAACCCAGAACAACACCATTTTGTACTTTAATTTGTAATAAATAATATATGTAAGTAGTTGACAAAATTAGTGTAATACACTACCTATGCTTCCTGAGGAAGCCTTCAGCCTGTGGCCCATCCCTCCCCACCCCAGCTCTCTCCCCCACTTTCCTGAGGTCCATGATTTCATCTCTGTCCTGGCCCACAATGGGCCTTCAGTAGATGTTAGCTGCCAACCATCAAATGCATCTTGAGCAACTACCATTTGTCAGGCAGTGTATTCAATGAAGTATTTGCTGTCGTGAAGTATCCCTCCTCTCCTAGTCCCTGCCTCGCCCAGCCACTCTCTCTCCCTTTCTGAGGCCATGAGCAGGCCCCACCCAGGTACTGAGACTCAAGGGAACCTGGGAAGACTTGTCCGTTCTTTTCTGACGTCGTCCATGTCAGGGTGCATTAGTCAGTCAGCATGAACTTTGGTTACATGCAGCTGGGACCCCAAAGAGCAGTGGCTTAAACAAGGTAGGCATTGTGTCTGTCACATACAGAGGGCACAAAGCCAGAGATAGGTTGTCCAAAGCAAAAATGATGTCTCAGCTCCACAGAGGCCTCAGGCACTAAGGCTCCTGCACATCCTGTCTGCCATTCACGAGGGAGGCCTTTGTCCTCAGGGTCAAGATGACAGTGCTAGAAAAAAAAAAAAAAAAGATGGTGCTAGAATGCTTGCTACCGCATCTGCATTTCAGGCACTAGAATGGAGGAAAGGTTGAAAAAGCAGAAGCAGAGGCACACAGTGGAATCCTGAGAGCTCTCACAGCAATTTGGCTTCTATTTATTGGCTGAGATTTAGCTGCATAGCCACATCTACTGGGAGAAGCTGGGAAGTGTAGGATTTGCTCTGGATGGCCACACACATTTGAGTTTCCACAAGAGGGTAAGAAGGAAAGACTAAGCCGGGCATGGTGGCGCACGCCTTTAATCCCAGCACTCAGGAGGCTGAGGTAGGAGGAGCGTTGTGAGTTCAAGGCTGTCTTGGGCTACAACATGAGCACAAGGCCAACCTGAACTACATAGTGTGACCCTGTCTCAAAAAACTAGGGCTGGGAGTTTGGCAGCTCAAGCACCTGCCTGGCAGGTGTGAGGTTGTGAGTTCGATCCCCGGTGCCACAAAAAAAAAAAAAAGAAAAAAAAAAGGAAAGACTAAGCACTGGGGACAACCACCAGTCTCCATTACAAAGCTGATGTGTAGTGGTGTGTGTGCGGGCACATGTGTGTGCATGTGTGCGTATGCATGTAATGTGCTGTGTGTTGCCCTCACTTGGCTCTCAGGTAGACCTGTTGCCGCTTCTCTCTGCAGCCCCGGTGGATGTCCCCTCCACCCGGGCCTCTCCCCTTAGCTGACTTACCCAGCAACTGCTTTTCAATTCCATGCTTTCAAGGGGCTGCAATTTATTTTCAGCATCCACTGAAGCACATGATCAGAAGTGATAGAGGGGCTTGTAAACCTGCTTTCCATTCAGGAGTTAGAGCGCGGCCATTATGTGAAAATAGCTATAATACAACTAGAGTTAATCTGGCAATAAATTTTCTCGGGAAGGAGGGTATATTCAACACATTAATCTTAGAAAAGAATGCAATTTAGTCTTGTGCTGGGTTTCCAAAACCCAGAAATACCAGGTGCCCTATTGGGATGGCCTGCAGGAAGCAGTGAGGCAAATGCTTGACTCAGAGCTGGCTACAGGTGGTGTTGGCCTGAGCATTGCAACCAATGCCCAGTATTAGGATAATTTTTAAGTATCTGACACTCATTACCCCTGCCTGGAGCCAGACACATGACACTGTGGGCAGGGACTCCACAGGTTCGTCTCATTGACCCTTTGGGCCAGGTGGCGGAATTAGCTACATTTTACTGATGGGAACAGATGCTTTGGGAATTGAATATCTCACCCAGAAGCACACAGTTAATAAGGGCAGAACCTGCTGCTAAAACCTCAGGGCCTAAACACTATGCCTCCTACCTTTGCTAGGGTCTCAGGGAATTGTATGGGTGAGAAGCACTGTAGTAGTGGCTACTTCTCTGTGGGGAATATGTTCTAATACCTGAATCTGCAGTCAATACTGAACCTTGTATTTACCAGGTTTTCATCTATATGCCCTGCGGCATTGCCACATAGTACCAGAATTAATCTGCCCTTCCATGTTTTATCATCCTTGTGTACTTGTGTACCTTAGAACCACTATTAAGTTAGATAAGGGTTACCTGAGTACAACCACGGTGATTCCATGGCAGCTGATCTGATAGCTTAACGACTAAGTGATGAGTGGGTGGGTAGTATATGCAGTGTGGATACACTGGACAAAGGGATGATTCATATCCGAGGCGGGATGGACTGAAATGGGGCAAGACTTCAGCACACTCGTCAGAACAGTACAATTAAAGCTTGGGAATTATTTACTTCTAGATTTTTCTCATTTAATATTTTTGGACTGTGGCTGACTATAACTAAAACCTTGGAAAGCTAAACCACAAATAGGGGCAGGGTTAGGGTATTTAATTCTGTTCCACAAATATTTTAGCTTTGCCACATACCAGTCTGATTTTGGGCAAGTTAGCTCATCTTCCTCATTTTTTTCATTTCTGTAAAATAGACTAAAAAGAAAAAAGAAAAAAAAAGAAAACTGTGATCAACCATTATAAATAATATATAACAGACTGCTTACTTTTATTGTATTGCTAAAAAATGAATTATATGAATATTGCCACCTCTGGGAAGAAAATAGAGACCCAGATGAGGAAGAACACAAAAAGCGGGAATTAACTTTTCTGCCCTCCTAGAATCTTCATCTCAATATTTATTTCCATTTTATTGTTATTTTAGACTCATACACACATACTTAGCATGGATCATTGGCTACAGACTTGCATATATTTAACTTAATTGCCTTTGCCTCATGTATCTCATTAAAATTTTGCTGCTTAATCAAGGATCTGCATATTATTAATTTTAGAATTCACAGTTCCATGATTCTTGACCCAGTTTCAAGCATTCTGGGTAAGCATGTTATGTTCTTTCCTGCCTCAATGCCTTTGCACTGTTGATCTCTTGGCCACTTGTCACAATCACTTTCTACTCTTACCAGTTTTCAAGCTTCAGTACCCAGCTGAATGCGACACCTCTTCCAGGGAGAACCTGGGGGCTCCTGTGCTATCCTATACTTGCCTTCCATGCAAAGATCTGGCTTGCTGTCTTGTGAGGGCCCACTTGTTTCTCTCCTGTTATGCTGTGGACGCTGCAGGATAAGGGGCATTTGTGATTCTTTCTTGCATTCTTGGTGCCTAGCACTGTGCCTGACTCATTATTACATGGTGGAGAAGTGCTGGTTGGATTCAGGTTTCCAGTGGGAGAGGAAGGAAATAATAAAGCAGTGAGAAAAGCCATCCCAGATGTAGCTGCAGGCTGCTGTGAAAATAATGGGGAAACCAAGGGAGTAACATCATCTCTAATAATAGGGGAGTAAAAGAGTACACTTTGCAACTCCTTTCAGCGGTTTCACATACATTGTCTAATTTGATCTTCATAAAAGCCTGGAGATAGATATATTATAGAGATGAAAGCGGAGTTTTGAGCAGCTATGTGGTATGCAGTGAGTAAATGACTGGATTCAGACCTTAACAGCCTGTTCTCTTTCCCTCAAAGCACACAATGAATCCCCCATGGTCACCACAACATCCATTTGATCATGCCCAGACTCACTACTCTGTGGTCTACTGGGCAGATCATTGTGGTTTTATTGACTAAGCAATAATTCTTGACCCAAGGGGATACATTTCATTAATATGAGTCTGGATAGTGAATTGTCTTTGACTTTAAGGAAGTAGTAGCCAGGGCAGAAAGCAAATCTCACTTTCAAGCACATCTGACAATGCAGTTTGTAGCAGGGCAGGTGGATGTGTTTCTGAAATACCAGCCTCTTGCAATATGTGGTTTCTTTTGTTTTCAGGCCCAACAAGCTCATCATGGGAAGGAAAATGCGTTGTGGACCCCTGTGCCAGTTCCTGTGGCTTTGGCTCTACTTATCCTACATTCAAGCTGTGCCCATCCAAAAAGTACAGGATGACACCAAGATCCTCATCAAGACCATTGTCTCCAGGATCAATGACATTTCACACATGGTAAGGAGGGTCTGGGGAGAGAAAGTAGAACTGTAGTCAGCCCTGTGCTGGCTCCTGGTGGGCCTGGAGCCAGGTAGTCCTTGAGATGCTTTTGACACCTTTTGAGTGCTGGGCACCTACTGAATACTGAGAAAGGTTTGAAAGCACAGGGCTCCCATTCTTTTCAGTTGTTTCTCTGCCTGCTGGGATTCAGGGGTGAGTGGCTCTAATCCTTAACCACTTTAAGAGCATTTAACTTTACCATATTCTCCCATTAAAAAATCATGAGATTCTCTGATATCACGAAGCCACCATAGGGAATCCTTGACCTCAGAAGTTGGCTAAGGCATGTGCAGTGACACGAAAGGGCCATGGTAGTCTTGATTCCTTCCTTTCACACAAACCACTGCCTCTTCTCTTCCTCTTCCCCTGCCTCCTCTGCCTCCCTCACTCTCCTTCCTCCCTGACCTCACTCTCTGGTGCTCAGAACCAGAAAGAGCTGTGAACGTCCTTGTCCAATTGGCAGGTGACCAGAACCCCAGCCACATCCCCACTGGGCTTAGCCCATCTCTAGATGTATATATCATTAGGGTTCCTAGAGTCTTCACCAGTTTCCTCCTGTTACATCTAGTTCTCCTTTCAAGGCCATACAGAAAAGTGAATTTCCCTCTGCACATTTGCAAACAGCTATCACTGCCCACCCTGGGGTTTTCTCTGGGATCTAAAAGGCTAGATCTTTAGCCATTTCCCAGATGGGTCTGTATTGAGAATTAGGAAGACTAAGTGTGAAGCTTTCTATGTCTGCTCTCCATCTGTGAGATCTTAAGTAAGTTTGTCAGTGTGTTTAAGCCTTGCTCTCATCATCTAGATGATGGAAACATCATATAGTCTCTGCCAGGTTGTTATGGGGCACTCAGTTCAGTATGACCCTGACCATTAAGGAGGGGGAAGAGCATAAGAGCTTGACTGAGAGGGAAGAATTTGCTGAGGGTGGAAGGGAATGAGAGTGATGGGTGGAGGGGGTGCTTAGGGAGGACCTAAGGTGCCTGGGAAGAGATCCAACTAAATAAGAAGTAGGAAACCATGGCTGTTTCTTCACCGAGGTGATTTGAAGAAAGGAATATCCCAAAAAAGACTAGTCAGAAGTGGAAGGTAGGATGGTTTGGGATGGGCAGGAATCTAGGAGACCAGCTTAGAGACTCGGCAGTCACTTGGGCACAGCAAATAGTGAGGAAGGGGTAAGAAGGCTGTCTTCTGCATTCATGGGGTGGTGGAGGGCTTTGGAGAGTTTCTCTCCGCACCTGCTGAACACTGTTTTCCCTCTTCCTCTTGTGCAGCAGTCAGTGTCTTCTAAACACAAAGTCACTGGTTTCGACTTCATTCCTCTTTACCGGGACCTGAGCTTACCCAAGATGGACCAGACTTTGGCAGTCTATCAACAGATCGTCATCAGCCTGTCTTCCCGAAATACAGTGCAAATATCTAATGACCTGGATAATCTCCGGAATCTTGTCCGAATGATGGCCTCCTCTAAGGGCTGCCCTCTGCCACATACCAGGAGTCCAGAGATCCTGCAGAACCTGGGTAGTGCCCTCAAAGACTCTATCTACTCCACAGAGGTGGTGGTCCTCCGCAGGCTGCAGAGATTTCTGCTGGAAATGCTGCAGCAACTGGACCTCGGCACCATGTGCTGAGGCCTTGAGGCTGCTCTCCCCCACCGAGGACCATGTGGAAGGAAGAAACCTTGGCTTCTAGGCATCTCTGAGAGAAGAGTTCCTCGGGCAGACATCCCTTATCCAGAACCTTGTCCGTCTCTGTCTTCTAAGCCACCCTTCCTAAGGCATAAGACCACATCACTTGATACCAAAGATACATACACAAGATCCCATGCTCACAAGGAAGGGGGCCCATCCAATAAACAGTGCATTGTACTGCTGATTCTCACCAAATCCTTTAGCCATCAATAAGAGTTGCCTGTCCCCTTTTGGTTCCACCTTCTTTCTATGTATGCTTCACTGTAATCAGGTGTGATTTCAGGAGTTGGGCAGACTGAGCCTTTATTCTGAGTAAGGTTCCACCTGAAAATTCTGGGGAGCACCATGAAGGCTGCATTCACATTCAGCTGGAAACTCCCAAGCAACACAAATTGGAAGCACTTATTTATATATTATGCATTTTGCCCTTAATGAATTTGAAGCAAAGTGCTCTACCGGGTTTTCCAGGCTTTGGCATCAACTAGGGCAGGGGATGTCCCTGGGATGTTGGTTCTAATCCCATTGATGGGCCTGGCTTTGAGTGACCAGAGGATTGCTATTGTCTGAGCAAGAGCCAGTTGAGGTAGCTCTTAAATTATTTCTCTAGTGACTAATTGTGTTTTACTGTGGCTAACTTTACTGTGAGGTTTTCACAATGGTATTGCCTGGAGGGAATTCCCAAAGGCTAGATTATTTTAAAAAGAAGGTGAGCTGGGAATATGGGTGATACAGCTTAGTGGCACAGCACCTGCCTGGCAAGCACAAGGTCAGGAGTTTGATCCCCAGTACCAAAAAAAAAAAAAATGGTGAATTACATCAAGTGTAATATGTACCTTTGTGTACAGCAGTTGGGAGGTATGTTAGTGGGAAAGAAGAGGATCTGAAATATATTTTCTGAGTAACAATTGTGTGGTAGGCTTTTTGGAAGGGGTGAAGTCATTTCCTCATCTTCTGCAACCACTAGGGTGCTTTCCATGAAGAGAATGGAGATGTTTCTCTCAGAGGGTTGCAAGGCAGGCATAGTGACCACAGAGAGAAGGTCAAAGGTTCTTTGGTGGTGTGACGCTGAGCTCAGGGAGTGAGGATCCTGCATTAGAGACAGTGATTCCCAGGACTGGGTCCTTGGTGTGGCTTTGCAAGTGGCTCAGAGTTGATCCCACACTTGGGTTTATAACATGGCACTGTCCCTATTTTGGATTTGCATGCAAATAGTTTTTCTCATCTGATTGGCTCATCTTTAAAAAGGTCATATTTCCCACCCATTCTGTGGCTGGTTTTATTCCCATGGGAGAGTGAATTCCTTTAGCAAATAGTCCTGAGCCCTGGGACTGCTGGGTGAGTGTCAGGCACCTGGGCCAAGCTGCCAGTTTGCCCTTCTGGCTGGAGGTCATGTTCAGGAGGCTGAACAAGGAGGGTTGAGTTTTCCACCATCCTGCCCTGTGATGTCACCATCGCACTGGTGGGAAATCTGTCCAGGGAAACTTGAATTGGTGCAATAATACACTTTAAGACTGAGCACTTGCTTTGTGCTCAGCCCTGACTGGTGCTGTGGGCTAGAGAAGCTCACCAAATAAGCATGAGAATCAGAGACTTGCATCCCCACAGTAGAGCCCCACTCACCAATGTGCCATGGTGGACACTTCACCATGGTGGTGCCAATAGCTGAAAGCGTAGTGCTATCTCCAGTAGGTGAAAAATGGCATGAGCTGAGAGTGGTGGTGCCCAGGGGCCCACAGGTGACCCTGCTTGCACTCTGTACTATTTGTATACTTTTCAGGGCACATCCTGTTGACATGGGGTAACTAAATCCTAAAAAATAAGGAAATACAGGTTGAATTTCCCTTATGTGCTTGGAAATGGAATGTGTTTCTGTGTGTTTATACCTTATACACACAGATTGGAGGTAATTCTGTACAATATTTTTAATAATTTGGTGCATGAAACAGTTTTTCATAGTGTGAATTTTTCCACTAGTGATGTCATATCATTACTCCAAAGGTTTGGATTTTGGAGTATTTCAGATTTCGGATTTTCCAATAGGGGATGCTTAGCTTGTACCTGAGACTGTAACAGCCCACAGGTGAAAGGATCAGGCTCAGGTCCTCTGATCCTCAGAGCTTCCTGTAAGCAAGGGAATGCTCTCTGGATAGGGACTGGAGCAGGTGAGACCATGAGGAGTTTGGAGGTAGAATTTGAGGATGGTGAGAGATGTCAATTGTCCGCAGGGAGGAGGCTGGTTTCGCTGGAAGCTTGGCATGGGGAGGAGACAGAGGTGAAAATGTGAGTAGCAAGTGACAGCAAAAGTCAGAGGACAAAGAGATGGCAGGGAAAGAGACATGTTGAAGGGAACTTGAGATGTGCAAAAGTTGGATATTAAGGATCATGCATCCTGAGTTCTGGAGAAGAGGCCATAGTCAGACCCACTCTGGGAAGTGTGGCTCATTCTGAATAACACTTACCAAATACAAATGCTTGTTTTGTTTTGTTTTTTTAATGTTTGTTTAACAGAAAAAATTCAAATAAATCTACTTTGTCCCCTGGTCTTTGTTTACGTCTGCTTGTTGTGGAGGGGCTTCTGGGGAGCTGTTTGTGTGTGACAGGGCAAGGCCTGGCTGGTGTGCAGGCATAGCTGGGGTCAGCTCCTTCTGAGCTCGGTCATAGCCAGCCACCAGCTTTTCAGGCAAAATGATTACCCAAAGTCCCAGAGCTGGCAAAGGAGCACCTCCTGAACCAAAGGCAGCACACTTCTGCAAATGAGCCTCGAGAGGCACGTTATTTAAAGCACAAAAATCCAAGGAAACAATCAAAAAGAAAAAAGAAAAGAAAAAAACAAGAAGTACAATAAACAGACATAGCCTGGTGCACAGAGTAGAAAAGATGAACTTGGCTTGCAGCAGATGCAGAGCCCTTGTCCCTACAGTTCTCATGAGGCCAAATCTGCTCACCCTAAGTCCTGGGGGTCTCGGGGACCTTGGGCAAGCTCATCAAAGGCAGTCATTTCCATGAGGATTGTAAGGACCACTCTTGCTACCAAAACAGTTGCTGGGGTCTCTGGGGATTAAATCAGAGGATGAACCAGCATAGTACGTAGATTTAAGTGAACCATCGTTTCCTTTCCATTGTAATTAGCAGCAGGCTTTAAATGTCGTTGGTCCTAGCAAGGAGCACATGGAAGCCAGCTCTGAATAGAAAGCATACTCTTCACATTCCCCTTCCAGGTCCTTTTCCATCCCCAGACATTCTCTTGGTCTCCCGAAGCAGCAGCTCACACCTGTCAAACAGCTGGCAGAGTCTGGGGACACCACCGGCCATGTTCAACTTCCAAAGGCAGGACTTTGCCTTTGCCAAGTCTGGTGAGAAAAAAAATCCAGGTCAACACAGCAGACCTTTCAGGAGCTCCCACCTCAGATGCTTTCTGCACAGCAGCAAGCTGCCTAGAAAAGTGCACCCCATTTTCAAAAGGAATTTAGAGCCATTTGCTCCAGGTTCTTAACACTAGAATCTGTCTAGTGATGTCTGATCTACACAAATCCATCTGGAATAAGTCCCTGGTCATGGCCAGCTCCAGGGGTCCTTGTCTTGGAAACTTACCCTGTCTGCAGATGGATAGCAGAACTGAGGATGCAAAGAAAGGGAACAAAGACTTTGCCTCAGCCCCAGCTCCCTAGGTCCCACCAAAGAGTACTCAACACCTAACCCTCAGTTTGCCACCTGTACAATGGGTCAGGTCTTTAGAAGATTAGATGAAAAAATAACCAGTATAAGAAAGGCCTCAATCAATTATGCCATTATGATTATTACTAAGTCTGGGAAGCAAAGGAATGAGAATTGCTACAGCAGATACTTGTGGTGCCATAAACCTGTGAGTTCAAGGCAGCTGCAATCTGTGGTTCCTCTGCACAGAATGTCCCACAGCACCGCTCCCCTGCCCCTCCCAGGGAGACTTCCAGCCCACATGCACAGCTGAAGTGGGGAGCACATCTCGATGAGTGTGGCAGGGGATTCTGTGGGTAAACGCCCAGCCTTCTGCTCTCCATGGGGCAATCATGGGATGCCATCTGAATGGGGCTAAGGCCCATGAGCCCAACCAAAACCAGATCAATAAGGCACTTTCTACTGGCTCTTCCCCTTCTACAGTCTCTCTTCCTAGTCATCATTCCTAGTTCCCAGGGACACCTCCCAAACGAGTCTCCTGCACTGGAGTCCTTCTGTCGAACTGTTTTCTTAGAGAAACCCAAGGCAGGACAACTGCCAAGAAGGTGGATGCTGACAGAACTGTGAGGCAAAGTGTTGGGGTGGGGCAGGAGCCATGCACCAAAGCTTCAGCATAAGACCCCTACACCCTCTCAAGGAATGACACCTAAGAGAGGAAAGTAGGAGGGTCCTCAAGAAGGAGGAAATCTACTTCTGAGAGGTGCCCTTGACATGGAAAGAACAAGGATGAGAAGAGGCATCTACAGAGTTGGAAGAGGTAAGATGTTCACAAAGGAGGGGAACGAAGGGAACAAAAGAGGAAGGCACCTACAGAAAGTTAAATGCTTCCTCATGACAACTGAAGATGACAGTCCCCTGCACAGCCAGGCCCTCTATCCTGGCTTGTGGCCTAAAGCATAGAGACTCTTGTATAAGAAGAACATTATTTAGCAAATTCTGCATGAAGCCTGGGAATGGTTTAGAGGTTCAACTTCTTATTTGAATTCTGTTCACTCCCCATTTCCTCAGCAAACCTTTTCATTTTGAGTTCACTGATATAGGTCCTTGAAAGACAACTTGGAGACAGTGAGAGAAATCTGAATGCAGATTCAACTTTAGATGATGATAAGGAATTATGGTTAATTTTATTAGGTGTGATGTACACGGTAATGAATTTTTTTTTTTACTGTTTTATTATTCAACAGTGATCCGAACTGAAATAATTAGACTGAAATGGCATGATATCTGGGGTTTACCTTTAAAATATTTCTGAAAAAAATATATGAAACTATATAAACAAGATCAGCAAAATGTTGATCCTACCCAAAGTAGGATCCATACACCCTACTTAGGGTAAAATATCTAGATGAACATTTTGCGGGGAGGTTCAAGTCAGTGCAGCCCCTCCACTGCCTGGGCATTCTGTATTCCTCAGAAGAAAGGAGGGATGGAGGGAAGAGGGAGAATGGGAATATGATGCGGAGCTGAGTTGTATTTAAGTTCACATTTGATTTCACTGCCTGGCAGATGTCCCAGGGCCTTGGGGGGATGGCAGACTATCAGTGTGGGTGTGAAACAGTGAACCAAAACAGAGATTTAGCAAATTAAACAAGAAGAATGTGATAAAAGCCAGCTGCAAGATACTGGAGAGGCAACATCTGAAGCTTTTAGGAAAAAGCTGAAAGAGTGGTTATCAGGGCCTCAAGAAAGCTTTGGCCCATCCTCGCCAGGCCTTTGGTGCCCAGGAAGGATCTCCTCCCACCACCAAGGGGAATAGTTGTGTCCCCACTTCACAGCTGTCCTCCATATTAAATTTCCTGCATAGGGAGTGTATTAGTCAGCTTTCTAGCAGCTGTGACTCAATACTTAGCATCCACAGCTCAAAGGAAGAAAGTTTTAACTGGATCATTGTTTCAGGGAATTCAGTCTATGGTCAGTTGACTCCAAAGTAAAAACATCATGGCAGAAGGGCATGGTTGAGCAAAGGTGCTCAGTTCTTGGCAGCCAGGAAGCACAGCGGGGAACAGTGTGAGAGAGGAAGAGGCCAGGAACCACACCTCCATGACCTACCTAGACACACCCAGAATTGTGCTGCATCAAGCTCCTGGATAGATCTCAAGACCAATCCAGTTGACACTCCACCCTAACTACCACAGGGAAACAAGCCCTCAGGGCATTGATGAGGGAAAAGAATTTCAATATTCTTTCCCGCTTAGCTTATTGTAGAACAAGTTACCTTCAAAATCTTATACCCCCTCGGGTTTGACTGAAACCAGGACGGGCTCATCCCCAGCTCTCTCCTGCTTACTTTCGCCCCCTCCCTGTGCCGGCACCCCCACTGCACACCGCCCTTGAGAGAATTCTCCTGAACTCAGGAGATTCACACAGTGCAGAGCAGGGCAGGCAAGGGACCTGTTCATAAGGTCTATGAGGCCTCTCCCTTTGGGGTTCCCCTCAGCCAGCAGCCACGAGGCCCCTTGACTTTGAAAGCTACTGAACCAAGGAGGAACCACCCTGCCGTGGGCCCAGTGTGTCATCTCAGGCAGACTTCCCCAGGAAATATCACAGATCATAAAACTGATCCTGAGGTCACAATGACTATTTCATACACACCATTTTTGGACATAATTCCTGAAAAAAACACCAACCCTCACAGCTTCACCTTTTCTGGTATAAAATGTGTGTGAATTCCTCTGGAGAGAGCTAAGAGGTGCAGCATGAGGTGGGTGGAACCTCCTCCACCCACAGGGCTGCGACTGTCACAGGAAGAAAGGCCCCAGCTTCCTCCCTTTCATGAATTTAGACTTTGTGTGACCCAAAATCTAGCACAGACTCACAGAGCCCAGTGATTACCTGGGGATCACAGAAACACACACAGGATCACAGGAACCCCTCTCCATACTTAAGAAAGAGATGTACAATCCTTCCCACACTTGGCAGAGCACAGTGGGGTGCTTATTATTCTTCCCACTTATTAGGTAGTGGAGTAGAGTCTTAGAGGTTGTCTTAGTCACTTCTCTCATCACAGAGACACAGTACGTGACACCCACAACTTAAAGATAGAGAGCCTTAAGGGCGTACAGTTTCAGAAATCTCAGTCCTTGTGTGATTAGTTGTCTCCGGGAAGAAGTGGCATAGTGGAAGGCCCTCGGTGGAGGAAAGCTGCTCATATCATGGCAGACAGGGGGCAGAGCGAGAGAAGGGAGGAGCCAGAAAGAGAGACACACCCTTCCAGACCGTGCCCACAAGGACCCAGTGCTTCTGACCAGGCCCTACATTCTAACAGCAAGTCAGCTGCATTGCCCCATAATTCAGTCACCTTGAGCATGCCTAAGGGCACATGAGGCCTTGGAGGTACAGTCTCCATCCAAGCTGTAACAGAGGTCTCACAAGACTCGCTCAGAATCTCATGTCTGAAGATGTGAACCCAAGTCCTCTGACTTGCTGTGCTCAGCTAAGACAGATAGATCTCTGATCTTTACCCACGTCCTCCATACCCATTCACACCCCTTCAGATTTCCAGAGGCACAGCCATCAGGAAAAGCACATGTTGGCCATGTCACTGTCCTGATGTCGAGGTCTGGGAACACACACACACACACACACACACACACACACACAGTGGTGCGTGGACTGTTGCCTTCAGGGTTCACCTCCAGGGCTGCTTGCCTCCCTTCCTCATCAACATTGCCCCAAGTTATCTTCTCCTAGGACAAACAGCTCCTTAATTCACATTCATTGCTTCCCTCCTCCCCTAACTACCTCCTTCAGGTCTTTATAATTTGCTCATACATTTGTTTATTGATATTTACCTTCCCCAACCCCACAAGCATGTAGGTTCACCAGGAAGGGATTGTCTTTTGGGTCTCTTTTGTTTCTCTCTAGATCCCCAGCATCTAGGTCAGATTCCAGCACATAGTAGACATAAGACAAATACTGGTTGGCTGATGGGTGTCTGAGTTCAAGAGCTGAACTCCCATGTACCTTTTGCATTTGAGCTGTTGAGTTTAAGAGCAAAAGAAAAAGCACTGGAGCAGGTGGAACTCTTGGCAGTCTGTCCACTTAGGTGATCCCAAGGCAGATATGGCTGCCAAAGGCTGGTCTTGTGGACAGGTTTGGAGGAAAGTTAGCAATCATAGAATTTAGCTGAAGGGAAACTTTGGCTACTTTCACAATCAGAGCTGCCCTGCTGTGAAAGGGCTGCAGTTGGACCACTGCTGAGACAGCTCCCAGGCATGAGCCATACTGTCTGGGACCCCACTCCATTCTATCTCCCTCAGGTAGTCTTCTCCGACATTGATTATGAGCTTGGCCATGTGACAGCTTTGCTCAGTGGAACAACAGTGAACAGTACACAAGTAAAGGCCAGGAAAGTGCTTTCACACCAAGGTTTGTCCTCTCTAGCTTCTGGGAAGCCTGCAGCTATGCATGAGCAAGCCCAAATTATCTTCTAAGAGGATGAGTGGCCATGTGCAGAGACACCCCAGTCATCCTCTCAATATTAACTGTGTGTTTTAAATTTTTCTCAATTTCTGATGCTCTGACATCTCAGGCCCTCTTTGACCCTGGAGCAACTACTCCTCTCAGTGTTCACTAATTTCATCTAAAAGGGAGCAAACCTTTCAAATGCAAACCAACCAATCCACAGTCCACACCCCTAAGCACCTGGTTTGGGCCACTATTCCCTTGTCCTAATCACCTCAAGGCCAGGTTCCATACAACTAGTGCCAGTTCCTATGCACCAGAACTGCTGAAATTATTCTAACTAGCCAAATCTAAAGCTTGTTTTCCTGACTTGCCTCCCTTACCTTTCTGGTGTCATTGACCATGTGTCTTACTTACTTTTCATTCATTGCTGAGACAAAATACCTGATGCCCAAAATTAGGGAAGGAAAGGTTTATTTCTTACAGTTCTCAGGGGTTTCAGTCCACACTTAGTTGGCTCCAAGGCAGTGTGGCATGGTGGGGCAGCCATTCATGGCGGCCGCCAAACAGCAAGGCAAACCAGGGAGAAGGAAAAAAAGAGTGAAGACATGCCCTCCTCCTGCCCTTACAGTGTATGTCAGCTTCACCCCGGGCGGGTGTGGCACTCACATCGCCAATCCCAGCACTAGACAACAAACCAATTACAAATGCCAGACTCAGTCCTGTCCAGATTACATGAGGCCTCGGGGGGAACATAGGAACAAACCAATACACCATGTTAATGGGAATCGCGCCATCTCTCAGTTCTGCTTCCTTCGATGTTAGTTTCATTTTTAGTTGATCATAAAGGCGACTTCCAAAATCTCCAGCTTCGAAATTCTACAGCGAAGAAAACTTCTCTTTCCTAGTAATACCACTGAAAGTCTCAGAGCTGAGTCTCTTTGGCTTGGCTTGGATCACACATATTGTTGAACTAATCACTCTGGCTAGGAGGATTGGTCAGATTGGTCAGATTTGAATCAAGCCAATGAAATGAGAATGGGAATAGGGTAGTTTCCCAGAGAAAAAGAGGATTCTTTTACCAAAACAAGGGAAGAAATGTCCCAGTCTAGATTTCTTCCAGAGACCGGGAAGAGAAGGGACCCATTTTGACACTTTATTTTCCTACTGACCACTGACTGACTTTTAACTCCAACCACAGAGCATCAAATAATAAAATAATGTTTGACTATGGGCTTAGAAAAGGGTGGAGTGATTGTCCTTGTCTCTGACAACTGCCTGTGGTGAGAATGAAGAATGCTTTTGTTATTGTTTATACTGGAGTGAGCCCTGATAGTAAATCATTTAAATGGTCATTGTTCTCATTGGGGTGATTTTATTGGTCTTTCTGCTTTGTCTGGGGTCACTTTTTTCCACTGGGTAAATTGGACCTTTTTTTCTTCTAATGGAGCTCATGTTGCTGACACTTGATGTTGTAAGGTATAGCTATTCTGGTCTCTTTACAACAGGCATAATTGTAATGATACCTTGCAATGGAACAGCAGTTTGCCATCTATAAAGGACTTCCACACACATTATTGTATTTGATCCCCACAATAACTAGGGTGGAAGGAAGCAAATAGTATTATACTCACTTTCTATAGGCATGGGAATAGACTCAGAGAAGTTAAGCAATGGGTTAAAGGTCACAGAGCTCTGTTACTCTGGGCAACAGAAAAAATATTGGCTGGGAATAAGCAGGCATTTATTCAAGGCTTTATTTATTTAACAAGATTAGGTTTTACTTCTGCAAAGCTGATCAGGGCTAATGCTCCATCTCCACTTCTCATTGTGGTGTATACACTACAGTAGCTCAAAGAGACAAAAACACAAACACTGGGCCACCAATAGCCAAGACTGGAGCCCATCAACATCAGCACTTGGGTTCAGCCACAAGCAGCTTCAAAAGCTGCAGCCTCCTCCTGGCTCCCTGACAAGCAGTTCCAGGATTGGGGTGCACACCCAGGAACCTGCACCTACAGTTCAGCTCTGCTTGGAACTCCTCCACTCCTCCCCAGCTCCTCTCCCCAAAGGGTAGGGGAGAAGCTTTGTCATTGGAGGGAGGGGCAAATCTGGTACCTCCAGTCCTGAGTGAAAACCGCAGGCTGACATGGAGAGATTCCCCCATAGGGACCCTCCTCTCCCACCCACTCCTTGTCTTTGCCCTCTGTGCCCGCACCCACACTGAAAAGCCTGATTGGGAGACAGCTGGCAGGTATCACTAGTTTACACTCCACTCATAAAGTCTGCTCAGCCCCAAGGAAAGGAACAGAGGTGTGATCACCAGAGAAGACCTGATCTCAGTAGTCCCTCCCCCCATGGGAGGAAAGGCCTCTGGGAACCTGGTTACTTGCCCCTACCCCTTTTCCTCACCATGATGCAAGAAACCTCCAAGCAGCCATCCTTCATCCCGATTCTCTGCAGGTCACAAGGTTAGTGGCACCCCCATAACATGGACATGGTCCTTGCCCTTCTAACCCTACCTCTAGGGCTCTTTTCCTAGGCTCAGCAGGATGAACTGGCCAGAGGAGAAGTGGTCCAGCCCCAAAGCACCCTGGGAAATCTACTCTCCATTAGCCCCAGACCCCATACTGACATGCTGGCGGGTCAGAACACCTTCCCAGCATTGCCAGTAGGGAGTGGGACAGGGCTCACTGCCCCCTGCCCTCCCCCGCCTGGGGAAGGCCTCTCTGGACCACCTGATTATACACTGAGAAGTTTCTATTCTGGAAGGTCTCTCCAGGCAGCAGAGAAAAACAGAAGATACCCAGAAACTCGTCCTCCTGATAGGATTTGTTTTTCCCCTCACAGGAGAAAAACCCAATCAGAACTTCTCCCAGTTGGAATAATTGCAATTACCCCCACCCCAGAAGTGGGAAAAGGATGCCATAACTAATCAAATGATGTCAGTCTAAGAACCCAACACATCCCAGTGCCAATCTTTTGAAAAGCCCCATATGGGAAGCTACAAATTCAATTTGTCTTGTCTTATGGAAAAATGAGTTTTAAATATGTTGAATCAAAACTGATGTCTTACGCATCAGACATTAGTGATCCAGAACAAATGCCTTGGGAGAAAAATTACCCTGAAAATGTTAAGTATTCAGGTTACCAAAGAACTGGGAATTTAGGCAGCCACCCAAGCACAGAGAGTCCACACTAGATGCCTTATGTCCCTGACCAGGCCGCAGAGGACTGGGTGCCTCAGACAGAGCCCTGATTCCTGAGGGCTGGCCTGTTAGCAGCTTCTCTCAGGGACAAGCCTGCCCACCTCCTGAGAATTGCAGCTTTGACATTTTCCTGCAGGCTTGGTTGCCATGGCCTGAAGAACCCCAGTGACCCTATGGAGTCAGCCTGACCAGGGAGTCTGGTAAGGAAGAGAAGAGGCTCAGTTTCCACCAGTTTTCCAAGTCCAGCAGACACTTCTGCTGCTAAAAAGTTGGTTGGCAAACTTTGGAGGGTACTGTTCGTCCTCTTCCAAGAAAAGCTAGGGGAAGGCGTTATCATAAACTCCTGGCACTAGGCATCAGGAGGTCTGGGTTCTAATCCCAGCTCCGTTGGTAGCTGACTAGTACCAAGGGTTTTAGATGAGTCCTTTCTCCCTAATCCTTACTTGATAAAAACGAAGAATTTGGATTCAAGTGACATCCATGGTCTCTTCCAATTCTATGACTAACATAGTTTTCTTTCTTTTTGCTCCCTTTTTCAAGAATCTGCAGAACATGGTGAACAAGGCATAATCTTTCAAATCATCTTGCACAGGTTGGAATCCCAGCTCTGCCACTTTCAAACTCTGTGACCTTGAACAAGTAATTTAACCTCTTTGTGCTTCTCTTTTCTTTTTTTTTTTTCCGTGTAGATAAAAAAAAAAAGCAGGAAAAAAAAAAAAGATCCATAGAGTTAGATCCCTCCCTCCATGATTTTATTGTCTTGTAGTAAAATGTTGTCCAGAAAGCCCCTCTCTGATGGTCACGTGTTTGCATCCCCGAAGGTGGAATGATCCAAGCACCTCCCTCCACCATGGGGTTGGGCATGGAAAAAGTCCAGCTGCAGGACCCAGAAGTACATGCCATCTGCCTGATACCTGATATTTTTTCCTCTCTTGCTTTTTTCTTGCTTTTCCCCACCTGATTCTACTTGAAGTCTAACTTCAAAGAGAATAGAAATAAGCAAAATCTCCTGCAAAAGAGGCTTTCCTCCTCCTTCAGGCATTTTTCTCTCTCTCTCTTTTCTCCCCAGTCATTTCCACTTTTTCATATTGCATCACTCGGCTCACAGCCTCGCTCCATTTGCCCTGTTTGGGGAGCAACGAGATCCCTCAGTGCCTCCCTGCCCTCCTAAGAACACACTCTGCCCTCGCACTTCCTAGAAGCCGACCCAGTCATAATCTCCTTGCCCAGGGAGGGCACTGACTGCGGGAACATTCGGCTTTGTTTTCCCAGGGGCGAATTTGGGGCTGGGGAAATCACTCAGTTCCTGTGTAGTCAGCAGGGAAGATAATTGGGAATTATCTGGGTACTGGCACATGCAGATGCGTCCCCAACCCAGGAGGGAGGACTAGCAGCTGCCATCTCAGGGGCCAGCTGTGGCTGGCTGGGAGGCTGTGGGGAGAAATGAGGCACTGGCACAGAACACACAGCCCCGAGGGTCTCCAGCAGCATCCTGAAGGTCTGGTGCCGCCCAGCCCAGGCTGGCCAGATAGCTGCCTTTAATAGACATGTCAGGGAGCTGGCAGGCCTAGTGTTTTCGCCCAAATGCACACTGGCTGCTTAAGGAATTCCCAAATCCCTTGCTGGAGCTTAGATTATGAGAAACACTTCTAGAGGAATCCTGAGGCCTCCCTTGCCACTATGCTTGTCCGTGGGCAGCTAGCAGGGTGAAGTGCGGGGGAGGAGTGCCTATGGAAGGAAGCCTTGTGACAAATCCCCTCAGGTCCTGAGTCTGAAAGAGGAGCTGAGGTAAAGATTCTTTTGCAGGGGGAGGAGTGGGGAATACTGGGGACAGAGCCCAGAGCCTTGGAACTAAGTACATCCCTAGAGCTTTTTCTTTTTCATTTTAAGACAAGATCTTACTAAGTTGCTAATTTGCCCAGGCTGAGCTTCAAATTGCAGTCCACCTGCCTCAGTCTCCCAGAGTGCTGAGAGTATGGGTGTGTGCCACCATGCCCAGCTGGGGTAAAGTTTCTTGATTGTCAAACATTTCTTGAGTGCCTACTATGTGCCAGGTGCCAGGCTCAGCTCTGGGGAGACTGCAGCACAAGGGAGGAGGAGGCTCCCTGAGCTGCAGAAAACACATGAAGGGGATCTTTGGGGTTATGGCACTCTGCCACACCCTCTGGCACCCACTCATCTCTGCAGGCACCATAATCCTTTCAGAGTATTCTTGGCTAGTGAAGAGTTACTTCTGGGGTGACTGGTTTAGTGAGAAAAGTCTAAAATTCCTTAAACTCTTGGGTAACATTTTAGGCATCCCGACAAACCTGGGATGAGGTAATTTGGAAAGTGGTACCCAATGAATCGCCTTGTCCTGAGGTCAGGATACCTCGGAGCTGGGGCTCATAGTTACGGTCACCAAGTCTCCTTGCTGCTGAGAGGTGGTGGCAGGTGCAAGGGGAAGGGGGAAGGGGCCCTGTCCACAGTGGGCACTTCACCTCTCCTCAGGTTCCTAGATGTGTGCTTGCTGAGGTTTGATATGGATCACTGTTCGCATTCATGCATGTGTAAGCAGCTGTTGAAAAAGTATAATATTTTATGAGGCTAATCAAAATGAGGAGCGTTTGTGGGGGGTAAGGGGGCAGAGGTACTGACTCTCGTTTTTTTTTTTTTTACCTTGAGCCCCCAAGAGGCAAAGTAACAGAAAAAGGCAACTTCAGAGTCATTTGAAATCAGCTAGAAGGGAACCAGGTGTCCCCAGGACCTGAGCAGGAGAACCTGTGGGTCTCTGGGGCATGGTCGCCAGTGCTTGAAACTGACTTATCCTCCATTTGTGCTCAGTGCCAATAAATGCAGGCCCATCGCCTTCCGCCCAGAGCAACTGGGTAAGTAACCAGGCCACAGACCCCCATGCCCTCCTGGGCTTCCACCCCCAGGAGGTGCTTGGCTGAGAGACTAGGCTCTTCTGCACTTGTGAACTCATGCTTCTCCTTCTCCACGGTTCCACAGCCCAGCCAGAGGCCACCCTAGCTGCAGGGCTGAGCCTGGGAGGCGTCTGGCTCTGTCTTTTCACTCCTGGGGTGGCTGAAGAGACAGGGAGAAAGAGAAATCTGGGGCTCAGGACTCTGTCTTGTCCAGGCTTCCCCCAGTGGGCTCCTGGAGGAGTGCAGCAGTGTGGGAGAGTTAACACGATGCCAGACACCCGTGCAAGCACACGCACACGCGCACTCACCGCTCTGGGCCTCCATTCTCCCCCTGAAAATCTGTGTTCTGCACTCCATGGCTTAGGTCTATTCTAGATCTTCCACGCTACAATTCCATAAGTATATGTATCAGGTAGGAGGGCACCCAGGCAAACCACCAAGCAGCCAAAGAGTTTTGCCTGAGCCCACGTGTCAATGTAACCGGTTGGGAAACCAAGTTTCATTTCGCACACCCTCTCAGCTCAAGCAGTAGTCTGTGTGGAGGGCTCAGTGGAAGACTCCTGGAGTTGAGGGTACGCCTGGCACGTGGGAGGCCAGGGCTGATCCCCAGCACTATAAAATCTGAAGCCATTTCCAGTAGAGACAGGTCCAGCAGGAGAGGGAATGGTAAACGATTAAAAGCCGGACTCAGGGCAGACTGGGCTGTGGCCACTCAGGTGTCTACCAGCTGTGTGACCTGGGACAAGTTACTCGACCTCTCCCATCTAGGGGTTGGTTTGGGGACAGGAATGGGATGAAGCCTATAAAATCCTCCCATTGGAGGATGAGTGGTGAGCAGGAGGAGAAATGCCCAGCGTCGGGGTCTAAGTTATCTTCTTCCTCTCAGCTGCCTGCCCAGCTTGTCCCAGAGAAGAAGAGCAGGAATCTCACTCACAAGGATAGGGTCTGGTCAGAGAGGAACTCCCATTCTGGATCACCATGAAACCGCAGGGCTATTCCTGGGCCTTTTCCTTCCATTACAGGACAAGGCCGTGTGTCCCCCGCTCCCTATCCTGTGTCGCTCTCTCCCGGAGCCCAGATGAGGTGGGGGAGGATCAGGTCTTCTAGCCCAGTTTCTGCGTTGGCGGTGTAGCCGCTGGCTGTATCCTGCTAGCGCTGAGCCACCCGCTACCAAGCTGGGGCTGGGGAGGAAATTCGACCCGCTCGGCAATTCCTTTATTGCTGTTGATTTTATCTCTCGGATTCTCACACACACACACACACACACACACACACACACGCACACGCACCGCCTTTCTCTTTCCCGTCTGCCCCTGAATCAGCGATTGGAGCCCAGAGAAGCAGATGGAGCGACTAGGAAGGGAGGCGAACCGGGGCGCCCCCAGGTCCCCTTGCCCGGGTGGCGCCCCCAAGCGGTCGGATCCGCCTCGCACAGCAGGGACTCGCGCGCCTGGGCCTCTTTCTGGCCAAAACACTGAATGTCCATCCACAGCGCCGGCCGCAGCGCACTGGCGGCGCGCCCGGAGGTCCCCTGTGGTCCTGTCGCGCTCTCCACTGCGCATCCTTGCTGCTAGTGTCCCAGCTCGCTGTACCTGGATGAATGGCGCATGTTTCACAAGTGCTTTCTACTTAACTCATTTCATTCTCAATACCACTCTGTGAGGGAGTCCTATTATTATCCCACATTGTTATTATCGGCAGCCAAATCAAGCAATACTAATAAAATAACAATAAAAGTATAGCAAACCAGTAATTTTTCAAGTGAACATTAGGACTTCAAGGGAATATCTGAAAGATTCTAGCCCACAAAACTATACACTCGGGTCAAAAAATCGAGGAGTCATGATTCCTTCATTTAAATTAATAGCTGTTCTCTGGGAGACCTGAGGAGACATTTTACATGACTATAAGTATGTCCCATGCAGTATTAGAGATATGGCTATATTAAAATTTTATCTGCTGTTTTTCTGGGACACATTTGTACTAAAAAAAAAAAATCTGTTGTTTATCTAAAATTGAAATTTAACCTGGTGCCTTGCTAAATCTGACAGTCCTTGTCCTGTGGGGTCTATGCTGGGTCCCCTCAAGCCAATGGTCTGAACTTGGATTCCAGACATGGAGCAGAGGGGCCGCCTCACCCTAGAAATGCCCTCTCCAGATCCACTGCAGAGCTCGCAGCGGTCAGGAAGCCCCAGGAGCCCAGTCTCTGCTTTCCTCTCCTCGCACCTCCCCGCAGTGCCCCAGCCTGCCCCCTAAGTTCACAAGGTCCCCCGCCCACACCCCAGCCCCACGGCGCTGCCTAGAAGCCGCGCAGGAAGTCCCCTCGGTACAGGGGCCGGTTACACAGCCTTTCCAGCGTAGACTTAGGCAGGACCTGCACGGCGTGCAGTCTCCCCGCGGCTACCTCCCTTGCCTCAGGAGGAGACGAGCGTCCTGTCTGAGGTGTGCGTTCTCCCCTTTCCATAGCCAGCATGGTGCGGGGTGAGGGAGGCCGGAATGCAGCGGAAAGGACTTGCAGTCTAGAAACTAGATTCTACCCCCAGCTGAATACGCCCCGGTTCTCAGGCCATTCCAAACCTAAGGAGCCCCCATTTTCTCATCTGTAAAATAGGATCAACACCCAGCGCAGCTCATTATAGTGAGAGTCAGATGAGAGGCTGTAAACACCTCAGGAATGAATTACCCGCAAAACATGCAGACCTCCAGCATTCTTCCTCCCTCACTCCGCATCCAGCTCAGGAACCACAAGGGCAGTTTTTCCACCTGGTTAGGAACACCCGCAGCGGCCATCTGATAGAGCCTTGGATGCCAATGGTCAAGGTGCACACGCACCTCACACTGAACCTTCTGGAAACAAAGCCCCTGGCTGCGCTTTCTGACCCGTCGCTGTCTGGGAGGGCAGATGCCTCAGGCTCTAGGAGAGTCTGGGAGCTGATTATAGCCTGAGAGTGTCCCCAGAGTGGCAGGTACCCTTTGGGCACAGGATTCAAGGAGTCCTTAGCCCAGCCTCTAAGACTCCACCCTCTGGGCCCCAGCTCTTTGAGGGACGCAACCATGAGGTCCCAGAGGTGCCAGTACGGAAAGGAAGACACAAACATCACCATGCCAGGTCCACACTGAACCTTGCCTTGGCCCTACAGAAGCCCAGTGGGAGAATTAAGGTGCTGTTTGCTGAAAATCCCCCAGGCAAGGCCTATCTCCAGAAATTCCTTCACTGGTCTGTATAGGATATGCTATGTACCCCCAAGTCCTCATACTTTTGATGGGGCTGAGTCTGATGCTTGTGATCAGTTTGTTGTCTAGCACCAGGATTAATGACGTGACTGCTACACCCGCCCAGGGGTGGAGCTGAGATACAGTATAAGAGAAGGCGGGTTTTCCTCTTGCTTGCTTCCCGGCTTCCGCCCTCTCTCTCGCCAGCGCAAATTGCGGCTTGCAGCTTGCAGCCGCCATGAACTGTAGCCCCGTCATCCCATGCTGCCTTGGAGCCCACTTTATGGACTGAAACTCCTGAGAAACTGTAAGAATAAACCTTTCCTTCCCTAACTTTGGGCGTCAGGTATTTTGTCTTGGCAACGAGCAAAAAGTAACCAAGACACTGGTCCATGTCAGATTCATTTTTCTCTTCTCCCAGCACTGGGGACAGGGAGAGAAGGACAGACACAGTCTACCTGGCCTTCAGGACCTCAGAGCCTCATCCCTCAACCTCTGCCTGTCCTCACACCCCCCACAAAATTCCTGCCCAACTTTGGACAAGCACCTTCCTCCCTGCAATCCACTGCTCAGATTCTCTGAGACACAAGGTCTTCTTGCCCAAAGCCCTTCTCTACACAATCATATTCAATTCTAATGTCAGAGGAGAGAGAAAATAAGAGGCCAGATGGAAATGCTTTGAGGCACCCTGTCCTGAATGTCCAATGAATTCTGCCCATGATCTCATAAACATGATTCTTTTTGTTTTGTTTTGTTTTTCACATAGCACATGTTCACTGAAGACCTCTGTGTGCCAGGCATGGGCAAGGTGACAGGATACAGGAGTAAACAGAGTGACAAATTCTTGTCCCAATGGGGTTTATAGTCTAGCAGGGAAGCAAACTGGATGAGTAGTAGTATGCAATGAGGGCTTTGCTGGGAGAAGTGAGGCTGCTGTGGCATAAACCAGGGGTCCCGGCCCAGGATCAGAAAAGGGTCCCCGCGAAGGGGTTAGATCTGGGGGCTGAGGCAGTTCTGAGCAGGTGGAGGACTGTGGGGAATGCTGTGAGGTAGAGTAACTGTGTTTTTGAAGTTTTCAGAGCCAGAGCGAGGTTCAGGGAGCATGGAAACATGCTGCATGAAAGAAATCAAACACAAAAAGCCACATGTTATGTAGTTTCATTTATGGGAAATGTTCAGGATCTATAAAGAAAGAGGATTAGTGGATGTCAGGATTAGGTGGAAGAATGAGCAGTGACTAAGACCAGGGGTACAGGTTTCTTAGGATAATAACAATATCGTAGAATTAGATGATGTTTGCACAGTCTGTGGGTATTAAAAATCACTGAAGTTGACACTTAAAAATAGTGAATTGTATATAAATTATATCTTTTTTTTTTTTTTTTTTTTTTTTTTTTTTTTAGCAAAGAGAGAGGTTCTGAGGCCACTGCGCAGTGGAACTGTACTCACCTGGAATGAAGAGGCAAGTTGGGCCAGATCAGAGCATGCAGGGCCACCTTCACATGGGTCGGCCCTGTGGGTCCTGGAAGCCAGTGGAAGGTTTTCAGCCGGGTAGTGACACGATCAGATTTACACTGGAGGAAGATCACTGTGGCTGCAATGTGGAGATTACACTGCAGAGGACCAGGGAAGAGCCTGCTGCCACTGTCCAGTTGAAGGATTGTGGTGAGTGGAACCAGTGGCAGCAGTGAATGGGAAAAACAGAAACTGAGAGAGAGAAGGGAATAGAGGGGAAGCACTCAGTGACTGCTGGGTGCGAAAGGAGGGGTGAGGAGAAGGAAGAGCTTAGGATCACTGGGGCAGATGAGACTGGGGGCAGAGAGCCAACATAAATGGGCCTGGGGGCCTCTTTTTAGGATGGGGGTCCTGGGGAGGAGGGAAGAGCTTCTGAATTCCATCACGTGGGCAGGCTGAGTTTAAAAATTAAATTAGACTAGATCCAGATAAATATGCCCAACTGATTTGTTACAATGGCGTAAAAGTAATTTGATAAAAGAAGAATAGCCTTTTGCCAGGCATGGTGGCACAAGCCTGTAATCCCAGCACTTGAGAGACTAAGGCAGGAGGATCCTTGCAAGTTCAAGACCAGCCTGGGTTACAAAGCAAGCTCAAGGCCAGCCTGAACTGAATAGCAAGATCCTGTCTCAAAAAGATTTAAAAAAAAAAAAATAAAGAAGAATAAGAGTAGCCTTTTAACAAATGGTAGGGTGAATGGACCTCACCAAAATTAAAAACTTTCTCTCTGTGAAAGACCTTACTGAAAGAATAAGAGGGTAAGATACAGACCGGGAGAAAATATACAAAAACTACATATCTGACAAAGGATTAATAGGTAGAGTGTATTTAAAAAAAAAAAAACTCTAAAAACACAGCACTGAGAAAACAAACAATCCAATTAGAAATTGAGCAAAAGGTGACTTTTCACTGAAGAGGATATACAGATGGCACGCAGCACATGAAAACATATTCAGTATCATCAGTGTCAGTCATTAGGGAAATGCACAATAAGGTATCACTCCATGCTTACCAGAATGGCAAGAATAAAAAATAATGGTAACACCAAATGCTGGTGAAGATGTATTACTCACACATTATTACTGGAAATGCAAAATGGTAGTCATTCCGGAGAAGAGTCTAAAAGTTTCTTACAAAATTAAGCATGTGCTGACCATATCACCCAGAATTGCATACTTTGACATTCTAACATTTATCCAAGAAAAATAAAATTTATATTCACACAAAAAAACCTATATGTGGATGGTCATAGCAAGTGAATGTTTAAATGAACAGCAATATACCCATACCATGGACGACCATTCAACAAGAAATACTGTATAATGTCACTTAGATAACATTCTTAAAATGGCACAATTACAGAAATGAAGAGTAGATTAGTAAGGATGGAAAGAGGAAAGAGGCAGGTGTGGCTTTGAAAGGCAACTGGAGGGATCCTTGTGCTGGCAGAAATGTTCTGTACCTTGACTGTATCAGTATCAGTGTCCTGACTGCAGTACTGTAGCACAGTTGTACAAGATGTTACCACTGGGAGACTGGGCAGAGGTGCAAGGTATCTCTTCATAGTATTTCTTACAACTCTATGTGAAGCATGATTATCTCAACATGAAAAGTTTAATTAAAATATATTCAAAAGAGGTTTTATACTGTATGATTCCATTTATATCACACACTAGAAATCACAGAATAATAGAAGTGAACATAGTACTGGCTGGCATGGGGTGTTGGGTAGGTGGAGGGAAGCGGCTATAGTTACGAAAGTGTATCAGGAGGGAACCTGCAACGGAATTATGCTGTATCTTGGCTGTGGTGGCCACATGAATCTACACATGAGATAAGAGTGCAGAGCAAGGTGGATGGATTGTATGAATGTCAATATCCTGATTGTGATATAAGATATAATCACTAGATGAAGGGTATTTGGAACCTTTCTATCATTTCTTACAACTGATGTAGATACATAATTAAAACAAAATTAAATCATATAAAAATAAACATTTTTTAAAAATTAACCCTAAAAAGTCATCATTTCTAATGGTCTCATTACCATCCCTGCTTTTGAGATGATTTCCATCTACTGAAATCTCTGAAGTGGCCAACTGATGTCACACGGGCATCTGAAGCAGACCACAGTGGAAACGTTTATACCACCAGAATGGGCAAGCAGTACAAATCAAGACCTCCCCACCTCCTGCGGAGCCTGTTGTTGGACCTCTGCCTGCACGTCAGGGCTGGCCGGCCAGTCAGTCTGAGGAGGGGAGGAGCTTCTGAGACAGAAGACCTGAAGCAGGAGTAGTGGGGTTGGCAGACCCCACTGATGACCCTGTTGGGAGTGGAGACCTTGACTTTCTAGTGACTTGGCCTGCCTAGCATTATGGAGAACCACTTACTGCATTTGTTGAGGGTTGGGATTTTGCCAGGTGCCTGTGTGGGAAGGCCAGTAGGGAGCAGGAGTTTAGGGTATGATGGTTAAAGCTCGAAACTGGAATGTGGAATCTGAACTGGGAGAGATGTGGGGGTAAAGGGGACCAAGGGTTGGAAACAATGTTCAGGACTGGAGGTCTCGAGGGGCCATAGGACCGTGTGTCATGAGTAGTGAACTGGCAAGGTTAAGGGGAAGGATTGCACTCGGAGGCCTGATTACTAAATGTGCTATTTGGGCTGGGGGTACTTGCTCCTGGGGCTAATCCAGCATGGCCATAGGAGCGGGCTGAAGTGGGAGTAAGGAGAGGGCCCTGAGGATGAGAATTCCGGAATGTTGGTAAGGATCCAGCCGCCATAAGAGTCGTTTCCAGGAAGGCCGTCTCCTGGGGGTACTGTAAGGACTCGGGGTAGAGGAGTCACTGGAAAAGGGGAAAGGGGTGTGGAGGATGGAGAGAGGGAGAGAGAGAAAGACCCAGGAAAAAGAAAGACAGAAAAGCATTTCTTTAGCAGAGGCAAGAAAATGAGACTCATGTATAAAGCTGGAGGGAGTTTGGGGGCATCATTTGATGATATTAACTGTCTCTATTTTTATCAAAAAGGCTGAAGGACTGAAAAATCTGAAACACCCCAGGGATAATGCTAAATTCCTGCCTTTGCAATTCTTGAAGTGTCATAACAGTCTGAATTTATAACACTTTTCAGAATGTGTCCTAAATCACAGGACAAAGGTTACTAGAGAAAATGAAGAGTAACCAGGAAAGACTTCTCAGTTCAAGGGGGCCAGTCCTGAGGACGACCCTCCACAGAACCTAGGCCCAATTGGCTGCCCCCTGGATTAGCTAGAGGGTGGATGCTTCACAGGCAAAGTGGGTGTCAAGCAAAAGCCAAGAAGCAGATCCAGATCTCAACTAAAAGAGTCTGATTCCTCTAAGGACCAAATTGGGGCTGGGGAAATGCCCTCATCACAGCCAGGGAGTGAAAGGATAGTGGAAGTCATTTATTTTGAAGCACTGGATTGAACTCAGCCTCACACATGCTGGGCAAACACTTTACCACTGAGTTACAGCCCCCAGTCCAGGGGTCTTTTTAAGTTGTCTTACTCAAGTGGGGATTTGCCCAGTGTCTCCTACATGATGAGTGCTCAGTAAATGTTTATGGAATGGGGGGGGGGAGAGAGAGAGGGAGAGAGAGACTGATTCAACCAGTGGGTTGGGAACCTGTTTCTCTCACCACCAGAGTCTAACTTAAGGAGAAAGAAGGAGGTGTTAGCACAATCAATTGTCATAGTGGACTTTCAGCTCTCAGTAGATGATTTTCTAATTGTTCGGTTAAAGGTAGATGAGAAGAACTTTCCTCGGCTTCTTAAATAACCCCAATATCACCCTGCCCTCTAGGTCAATGCAAGAACCACTTGTGTAGCCATTGTTCTCAGTGACTTCAGGAGCCCAGCATTCCAGGCCTTGTCCTGTGCACCTTCTCACAGGCTGACTGTTTCAGGTTCACACAGCCCTAGGAGGAAGGGGCTCTCACTCCTTCTAGAGTAAAACTCAGCATCTTTGTGCTCAGAGAGGCCCCAGGGTAACACCATTGGCCAGTTGGGCCTGGATCCATCACCCTACAGTTGCCCACCACAAACCTAGATAAAAGTCACAACAAGTCACCCTCTTCCTCTGAGCCACAGATCCCTTTGGACAAATAATTGCTCCATCTGGTTCCAAAGCTTGTGCCCATTCGCTTTGTCATTCTGTAGGTAGTGGTGAGGCGTGGAAAACCCCACAGATTCCACTTTGAAAAGAACTTCAATTTAGGGGCAAAAAAAGGGTGGCAGCAGGAGAGAAGTATAGGAAATGAGTCAGAAACAGCTGAACTTTGAAAAATGGAAGAAAATCTCTCAAGCACTGCATAAAAGTGCATTTTTAAGTGTAGCTGTGCCAAGGGACTGAAAAATTGCTTATGAGCAGAGGATATTGGCTGAGGGAGCAGCGAACTGACAGGGCAGACAGAAGAACTGCTGGGAGGACAGTTTGTCCAGAGGCAGCAGAGGAACTCAGAGCATGTGCTCAATCACTGCATTGCAGGCGGCCACTAAATTCTACAGCCACCAAAGAAGACAACAAAGTATGACAGATTCCAGATGTGACAGCCTTTAAGTACAATGGACACTGAATGTCCTGGAATCTAAATACTATGGCTACTTAGTACTACAAATACTAAATATTATACACACCAAATACCACTGAAATTAAATAGTCTGGATATTAAATATTATAGGCACTAAATACCACTGAAACTAGACAGATGAAATACTATAGTCTAATGAAGTCTATAATGAAACTTAGTAGACCATAGTCTACTAAGTCTCTAATGAATTACTGTAGTCACTGAATTTTACAGTCACTAATACTAGAGCCACTGAACCCTAAACCTCAAACATAAAATACTATTATCATTACTCCAATAGATGAAGCCTAAGGAAAAATCAGTATTTGTTAATAGAATAACAACTTGGGGCTGCTGAATTTCATCTTTTGGGTCATTGTCTGGGTAGCTATACTAGAAAACCAAGAGTCTGGTGGGAAGTGGGTGGTCAATATTGGGTGTGGAAAAGAGAAAATGTTTTGGAAAGAGATTTCTGAGCTGAGAACCAGTTGGAAAGAGGAGGAAGAAATCGGGCATTTTGAAGATAAGGCAAGGAATCAATTAATAGCATACAAGTGGCAAAAATTACACAATTCCTGTGTTGGTGGGGTCTGAAGTTTTGAAGTAGAGCAGTAGGCAAAATTGGGTCAAGTAAGCATGAGCCCAGTTAGGAAAAGCTCTCAGTATGTCAAGGGGAGCTGAGCCTTTACCCTGCAGTAGATGGGGAGCCATTCTGGGGATGCAAGTACAGGAGAGTATGACAAGCCTGTTAGGGGATGACATTGCCCACAGGTGGAGTTTGAGATG
Organism: Dasyprocta punctata; assembly: GCA_004363535.1. Lineage (NCBI taxonomy): Eukaryota > Metazoa > Chordata > Mammalia > Rodentia > Dasyproctidae > Dasyprocta > Dasyprocta punctata. The sequence continues at coordinate 46,530 of RJWM01006646.1, forward strand.
GCCAGTGTGGACACCATGGAGCTCAAAGGTCTGTGCAGATGGGTGACAATAACGGCGTATTGCAGAGGGGCAATCTCAGTATTCAGAAAGTAGAATTAGCAGGACCTTGTGAGTGACATGGTATCGAGCAAAGTGCTGCAATCCCTGGACCATGGACTAGTATGATATTTACAGAGGCTCCTCATCAGTCACATTAACACCTGCACCCTGCCTCTCATCAGGTCGGCATTAGATTCTCATAGGAGCTCAAACCCTACCATGAACTGTGTATGCAAGAGCTCTAGGTTGTGTGCTGATTTCAATCACGACATCTGGAAAACTGCCACTCAACCTCCACTCCGGTCCATAGATAAATTGTCTTCCACAAAAACTGGTTCCTGGTGCCAGCCAAATTGGGGACTGCTGGAAGAGAAGTGAGAGTAAAGGAGAACTATATGACAAACTTGTGGTACCTGGATTAGATGACCACATAGACTCTGGTGCCACAAACTGGGACACATGATCTAGGGAAATGAATGAGCTGGAAAATGTTTTACTATTTCTACATTTAAACATTTTTTCCTAAAACTTGAACTTAAATAACAATTTATTATTTCTCATGATTCTGTCAAGAAATGGACAGAGCTCAGCTAGGTGGTTTTTCTCCACACAGCTTTGCCTGGGTGCGGGGGTCATTTGCTCTGCTGCACCAAGGTACTGGCTGGGCTGGAAAGTCCATGTTTCGTGTGCCTAATGCCTTGTGCTGCTTCTCATGGTCCCTGTTTCATGGGGCTAACCCAGCCTCTCTGCAGAATAGCGGCCTTAAAATTGCTGAACTTCTTCATTGTGATGGCCTCTGATACTATGTATTCTTAGGGTCAAACGCAGATTCTGTACATATCCCAAGACCCAATCTCAGAAATCATGTCACTTTTACCACATTCTGTTAACTGAAAGTCTTGGAATCAGCTCATCTTCTTTTTTTTTTTTTTTTTAACTCTTTCAGATTTTTTTTTATTTTAAACAAAAGGAAAATAAGAAATCAAAACAAAACAATTTCACAACCAGTCAATAAGACAGTAAAAATTATCAGCACATTGTATAGTAGTATATTCCTAAAAATTATTTAAGATAAAAAATATAGACCTGAAACATTATCCAACAAATTATTAACACAAAACTTTTGCCTCAATGTATCAAGAGAAACCTGCTATATGACTATCTTTTTTGTTATGATTACTCTATTGTTTTCAAATAAACGTTTTGCATTAAAAATAAAACCTGAAGATGACCCTAAGAAAACTACATTTCACTCAAAATTCTTTTTCTCTGACTGTCCTAACTAATTTTTTATGTACATAGATTTTGTTTCAGTTCATTACACCAGTGCAACAATTTGATAGTCACATATGTGTGACTTACTTAGTTCACTGAGAAGTATATTTTCAGTACTCATCCACTTAAGAGTGCAAATGTCTAGTTTATTGTTCTTTATAGCTGAGTAGTATTCCATTATGTAGAAATACCACATCTTTTTTATCCACTCCTCAGTCGAGGGGCATTTAGGTTGTTTCCAAGATCTAGCTATTATGAACTGGGCAACTATGAACATAGGTGCACATATATCACTGTGGTAAGATGGTTTTAGTTCTTTCGGGAAGATACCCAGAAGGGGAGTAGCTGGGTCAAATGAGACCTCCAATCCTAGCTTTTTGAGGAATCTCCACAATGACTTCCACAGTGGTTGCACCAGCCTGCATTCCCACCAACAGTGGAGAAGGGTTCCTTTTTGACCACAGCCCCTCCAGCACTTGTTATTGGTTGACTTCATAATACTAGCCATTCTTTCTGGGGTGAGGTGGAATCTGAGTGTTACTTTCATTTGCATCTCTCCAATGGCCAGCGCTGTTAAACATTTTTTCATGTATTTATTTACTGTTTGTACTTCTTCATCTGAGAAGTGTGTGTTCAACTCAGATGCCCATTTTTGGATTGGGTCTTTAAATCTTGGTGGACTGATTTTTTAAAGTTCTTTATAGGTTTTCGATATTAATCCTTTATCTGAGGGACACCTGGCAAGGAACCAGCTCATCTTTAAGGAAAGGCGAAGTTGATTCCATCTCTGAATGGAAGGAGTAGCAATTTGTGGCCAACCCTATTTGAAGACACCAGGGCAGTGAATACTGTGGTGTGCTACCACTATCTGTATTAGGACAAAATTATTTGTTTCTCAGAGAGTGTGTCTAGCTGCTCACACCGGGTTCGCTCTCCCAGCACTGTCTTCCCCTAAGTTAAAACCCCTCTCCAAGGGCAGTCCCTATCCCAGGACTGGTAGATATGGGGCTGTTGAGCCATCACAGCTCTGGCACTCTCTGGGGTCTGCTGAACTGCAGCAGTGTCACAGTTTAGCTTTCCCACTGTTCTGCGCAACTGCTCCCAGAAGTCCTCCCCAGTCACCACCTGCACTCAGACCTCTGCTTCTGACATTTGTCCAGCAACCTGACCTCTGCCCAGGGACTGAGGTAGCATCAGAAAAGGGCTCAGCCAGGTGTGGAGATATATAGCTATAATTCTAGCCCTCTAGGAGGCAGGAGGATTGCACGTTACAGCCCAGCTGGGCAATTTAGCAACTGAGTCTCAAAATAAGAAATAAAAAAGGTTTGGATACATAACTCAGTGCTAAGGCCCTGAATTCAATGACCAAAACCAAAAAGAAAAAGGAATCAGAGTAGCAGAGTTTGTGAGGCTGAAGTTCAAGGGACATGTCAGGAAGCTGAGGTAAAATCCAAGTGAACATTTACTTAACCAATCTGCCAATGTTAATCTTGTGGTTGTCTCCAGTTTTCATCATTATAAATACAAGGCATTGCAATACATGCCTTGATACTTAAACTCTTTTATCCACAATTCTGATCATTTATTTTGGGATACAGTTTGAGCAGCAAAATTACAAGTTAAAGAATATGACCACTCTTGAAGCTATCTGAATGTTCCAAGGCCCTGTTTTACACCACATTTACATAGGCTTCTCCATCAGCCAAATTCCCTCTATTTACAAGAGGCCTGATTTAGGTAAGGTCATTGATTCAGGAGGAGAGTTAATCATTCATTTGAATTGGTTTGTGCGAAAGGCTCCAGAGAGCCCACAAGAATAAATTGAAAAGCTATTAGAACTAACAGGCAAATTTAATAAAGTGGCTGGATGCAAAATTCAATAGCTTCCTCATCAACTAGCCATAACCAATTAGAAAACGCAGTGGGGCCAAGTGGGTGGAGGGGGAGAGATAGCAACAACAATAACAAAAATACATACGATTTACTGTCAACAAGTGAGAAACAAAAAAATCTACATCTTAACATTTTTAAAATTTTGAAAACCCAGAAATAATTAGATAGAAAAGCATGAAGATGGAATGTGCTGCGGAGTTAACTGACAGATTGAACACGGTCCAATTATAAGAACAAGGTTTGTTTTGTTGCTATTAAGCATGCCGTAGTTATTCTGAAGTTTATTCAGAAAAAAAAATACATAGGCAAAGGTAGCTAAGAAAACAAATGGAAAGTGACAGGGATGTAACTTAGTGGCAGAGTACTTATCTAGAATGAATAAGGCCCTGGGTTCAATTCCCAGAAGCACAAAAAGAGAAAAGAAATGTGGCATTACTTGATAAACGGTACAGAGAAGATGGGTTAACAATCTGGGGGAAAAGTATATCTTCTCTCACATCACACATTCAAAGAAATCTCAGGTGGGTAAAAGAGTTAAATGTTGTTATGGGTTGGTCTTTGCTCCCCCCACCCCGCGCCCCGCACCAAATATGTTCAAGTCTTAACCCAGCAATTCAGAATGTGATCTTATTTGGAAATAGGGTTGTTGCAGATGTAATTCACTGAACTAAGACGAGGTCACTCTTGAGTACTGTAGGCCCCTAAACCCAAATGACTAATGTCTTTGTAAGGAGATGGCATATAATTGTTCATTGCTAGAAGTCAAGAAATGTCCTGGGCCACTAGAAGCTGGAAAAGGCAAGAAAGGATTCATACCCTACAGGCTTCAGAGGAAACATTGTCTTAAACCACACTTTGGACCTTCAGAACCACGGCACAATAAATTACTGCTGTTTTTTTCCACCCAATTTGTAGCACTTAGCTAGATCAGCCCTGGGCTAATATAGATATACAGCTGTAGAACCATTTTAAAAATTCAAAGAAAATAAAGGTGAAAATATATATACTTTCCATTACTTTTATGTGATAAGCATAAAAGTAATGGAAAAATTCAACAGGCAAATCAATACTTTTATGTATAAAATTTTTAAAAATAGTTTTATCAAAACTAAAAAGAAACAGCAAACTTGGAAATATAATTGCCTCAAATGACACATGGCCACTATTATTAATATATAAGCAGTAGCCAGGTGTGGTGCCACATGCCTTTAATCCTAGCACTCAGGAGGCTGAGGTAGGAGGAACGCTGTGAGTTTGAGGCTGGCGTGAGCTACATTGTGCGACCCTGCCTCAAAAAACTAGGGCTGGGAGTTTGACTCAGTGGCTTAAGCGCCTGCCTGGCAGGTGTGAGGTTGTGAGTTTGATCCCCTGTGCCACATGCACACAAAAGTGTATATATATATATATATATATATATATATATATATATGCAGAACCATAAAATATCAATAGAAAACTGGGTGAAGAAAACTTGTAATCCACAGAATATACATGACTGTAAATAAATATGAAAAGTGTTCAACCTCACTAATGATTTAACTTAAGCAAAATATAATTATTGCCTTTTTTTGTTTTTGTGGCAGTGGGGATCAAACTCATAGCCTCTTACCTGCCAGACAGGCGCTTAAGCTACTGAGCCAAACTCCGGGCTCTAGTTTTTTGAGGCAGGGTCACACTATGTAGCTCAAGTCGGCCTTGCGCTCATGTTGTAGCCCAAGCTGGCCTCGAACTCACAATGCTCTTCCTACCTCAACCTTCGGAGTGCTGGGATTAAAGGCATGCACCACCATGCCTGGCTTAATTATTGCCTTTTATAGAACAATATTTTTTGTTTGTTTTTTGGTTTTCGAGACAGGGTCATTCTCTATAATTCAGGCTGGGCTTGAACTCACTATATAGCCCAGGTTGGCCTCGAACTCGTGGCAATTCTTCTGCCTCAGCCTCCCAAGAATATATAAAATATTTTAAGTGGTATTTCTAATTTGTGATAAAGGTGAGCAAAAACTGTACCTCATCCCATGGTACTGTTCAAAATGTAAACTACATTTTCAGGAATGCAGTCTGGACAGTACTCTGTATAAAAACATTTTAATAATCCATAGCCTTTAATTCAGGAGTTCTCCTTATAAATATCTTTTTTTTTAAATATCTATCTTAGGGAAACAATTAGATATTTAGGCAAATATTTATCTATAAAGATGTTGATTGTTGTATTATTTATAACAATGAAAAATTAGAAACCACCTTAATATCCAACAATTAGGGACTATCTGTGTAATATTAAATTATGCAAACATTGAAAATAGTGAAGGGCAGATATCTACAACAGAAATGTGAAATTAAAGTGCTCTTGAGTATATGTATATTATATATCAAACTTTACAAGATATATATCTGCAGGAGAAGAAAGAGTTCAAATAAGCCAAAATAATTTATCTTTTCCTTGGATAGCAGACAGTATTAATTTTTTTGTTCTTATAAAATATAACAAAATTTACGATTTTAACCATTTTAATTCAGTGGCATTGTACACATTCACATTATTTATAACCATCACTACAACTACTTTACAGAATTTTTTTAATCTTCCAGAACTTTTTCATCTTCCTATACTGAACTCTGTACCCATTAACCAGTGACTCTCCATTCCCGTTAACTTCAGTCCTGGTTACCTCTACGGTACTTTGGCTTATGGATTTGCCTATTCTAGGTACTTGTATAAGTGGCATCATACAATTTTTTGCTTTTGTATCTGGCTTATTTCGCTTAGCATAATGTTTTCAAGGTTCATCCTTGTTGTAGTATTATGAGAATTTCATTCCATGTTGTGGCTGAATAATATTTCATTGTACGTAATTTCATAGCACATTTTATTTGTCCACTCATCTATTAATTAGGTTGTTTCTGCCTTTTGGCTATTGCAAATGATGCTGTGAACAGTATACACAGTATAGAAGCATATATTCCCTACTTTCAGTCCTTTGAGAGTATGCATCGAGTATATGCTGGATCATAGGGTAATTCTAACTTTTTGTTTGGTGCACTGGGGATTGAACCCAGGGCTGCATGCATGTGAGACAAGCACTCTGCTACTGAGATACAGCCAAGTCTTCCCCACTCCTTTACTTTTGAGCCTGGGTCTCACTAAATTGCCCAGGCTAACCTCAAACTTGCAATCCTCCTGCCTCAGACTCCCAAGTAGCTGGGATTACAAGTATGAACCATCATGACCAGCTCTGTTTTAACATTTTCTAGAACAGTTGGTTTTAATTTCTAAAAGTTTTCTTCCAAATTTTCTCTACTCAGTGTGTATTTTTATAACCGGGGGGAAATGAACATATTTATTTTGAAATGTCTCCCATTGCTTTTCTTTCTTCTTTCTACATAAAATGCACTGCTCCCTTGGAGCCAAGCAAAGGGTCACTCATTATTTTCCCCTTCACTGAGAGCAAGCAAGGCTGCACATGCACAGAATGACTGTTTTAGCAAACTCTCAAAGGGCTGGGGATGTGGCTCAATGGTAGAGAACTTGCCTAGCTTGCACAAGGCTGGACTCAATTCTCAGCACTGTTAGAGACAGAGAGAGAGAGAGAGAGAAAGTGAGAAAGTGAGAAAGTGAGAAAGTGAGAAAGAAAAAGAAAGAAAGAAACTAAATATCAAAACACATTCATGGGGTAGAGGTTGTAGTTCAGCGGCACAGTGCCTGCCTGGCAAGCTCGAGGTCCTGAGTTTGATTTCTGGTACCGTAGGAAAAAAACTCAGGTTTTAATTAGGTATGGTAAGAAGACAGACACATACAACAATGTCCCTTGAAAGAAGAGATTATTACACACGGTCCTGAGAGGAAGGCACAGGCTATGCCACGCAGTCACACAGGGTTGGCAGGGAGGCAGAAGAAGAAAGTGAAAACAGGAGCTTGGGCCTTTATTTCAGCTTGTCTCGAGGCAAGACAAGTCAGGTTCGGTCAGCAGACTTCAGATTGACTGGTTTGATAATTCCAGCAGAGTCTGGGTGAATTTGGGGGAGTCCCTGGTTGACCAGTACCTAGCCCTGGGGGGTTCAGGGTGGGGAGAATATTGATTTGGTGTGTGAGTGTCAGATAAAGGAGGAGGTGAGTCCCGGCTCTGCATTGATGGATTTTTTTTTTATCTGGAAAGATGTGCTCATAGGTAAATTGCTTACTGGCTCTAGGAATTAGCTAGCCCTGGAAGGGCAGTGTCTCCAGGATCAGCAAGGCCCCAAGATGTCAAAGCATCGTAAATAACAAGCAGCCACACATGGTTAGTACAATGACATTTACGCAAGACTTTTCTTTACAATAGCTTGTAATGGTAAAGATCGAAAATGGAATTTCTACGTGTAAGGAGCTGATTAAGTAATTGACGGTACATGGATAAAAGGAAATGTTGTATCACCACAGAAAAGAATGGCAGACTCAGATCATCTCCATCACAGTATCCTGCCAGTCAAGCCTGGCTGAGGACCCAGGTGGAGAGGAAGATATTTACTATATCCTCTCGATTTTGTACCATGTGAAAATATTGCCTAGTACAGAATTAAATTGCCACTGGCCAGGGTCCAAGGAGATTAGGAACCCACCCAATCCACCCATAGAATAGAATTGCTGCGTCGCCAACTCCTGTTGCAGAAAAAGAATTTTTAGGACACATAAGAGGCTCAGGAAGGGTTTATTAGACAAAAATTTTAATACACACTCAAAGAAATAGAGCATGAGCCCTGGAGAGAGAGAGGCATGTTATTTTCTTGAATGACATGCTTCTTTTGAAAAGTTGGAAACCCCAGGAAAAGGTGGCCCACCTGCCAGAAGGGTGCTTGCCTATTTTACAGGAATGGGCACAGTTTTGTTTTGGCTTTTTTTTCTAGATGGGTAATGGAAACATTCTTTGGATTCCTTCAACCTGTCCCTTTATCTCAGGGCTCAGGTTCCTACTCTTTACTTTCTCACTTAAATCAGTGTATGGACTTTCAGTATTCCTGAGGAATTTGGGGTATGATGGGTTTGGAAGGAAAGGAACCCAAATTTAACCAATGGGGTGCTGATGTGAATCTCCTTAGATGACATCTACTGGGTCACAGAAGTTTCAGCCTTCTTAAAAGTGTAACTTTTAGTTATGATTTCCCTGTCTCTTTTCTACCTATCTTTTAATTCTTCTATCTTACCTCAACTTGGAAAAATGTAAACTGCCAGAAATGCTGTTATGAGTTATGTTCCCCCCAAAAGGATATACTGAAGTCTTAAGTTTTAGTAACTGTAAATGTGATTTTTACAGATGTATTCAATTTAAGATGACATCACTACAGTGGCCTTGATGCTCTGAGGAGAGCCAAGCATGGCGGCACATGCCTGTAATCCCAGCACTCAGGAGGCTGAGGCAGGAAGATTGGTTGAACCCAGGAGTTTGGGGCCAGCCTAGGCAATACAGGAAGATCTTATCAAAAACAAAACCAAAATTAGGCCCTGAGGGTATAGCTCAGTGGCCTGGTATACTGCTTAACAGATGCAAGGTCCTAAATTCAATCGCCATCACCATTACAAAAACTTTAAAACGCTAACAAAACCGAGATATTAGAAGCAGCAAGGATTGTATTCTGTCTTACAATTCTCAGAAGGAACCAACCCTGCTGAAATCCTGACTTTGGACTTCTAACCTCCAGAACTGTGAGACTATAAATCTTTCCAGCCACCAAACATGTGGCTCTTCATGACAGAGTACTAGCAAACAATACAGGTGTTCATTCTGCTTTCCTTAGAAGCCCAGCTTTCCTTGTTACAATCCTTGCAGAGGTTTCCAAAGCACATTCAGTGCCTCCTCTCTCCCAGGACCGGTTTTCACAGTGAAGGTCAAGATGGAGGCCCAATCTCAGAACATAAACCCTAAGGGCTCTGGGCAGCGCAGGGTGAGAGCGTAGGCACAGATCAAATAGGCACTTGGCTAGAACGTGCGCTGCAAGACCACAGGAACAATTTTGTGCTCTCCGACGCTCCTGAAGGAGCACTGTCCAAGTAAACAAAGGGCTAGCCTGCTTTGAGCCTTCTGAAAATATCTTTTTTTCTTTTTTTGTGGCACTGGGGATGGAATCCAGGGCCTCACACATGCAATGCAAACGCTCTCCCATTGAGCCACAGCCCCAGCTGAGTCTGTCTTTTCTGATCACCCCATGAGCACAGTAACAGCACCTACCTCCTGGCCTTGTAGTGAGAACTGTAGGTGCTAACAACCTAAGATCCTTTCTACCACACCTGCACCCCAGCACGAGCCTGTTGACAAGTAGTGGTTAATTCTGTGTTCTCTTTTGCCAAAGAAGGCCATTCCCTTACCGCGAATTGGCAATTGGACTTTATCTCACATGCCAACTCCGGCTGTGTTAAAAATCTGCCAAGGTCCAGGCTGGGAGTGTTGAGATCGATTAGCAAAGGTTGGAAGTAGAAGGGCCAAGAGAGCCAGCTCCTCACAGCCCTTCACCCCAAGGGCCTGCTCACGCGGCACAGCCAGCTCTTCATGGAGGTAACACGCAGAGACAAGACACACTCTCCTCTCCCCGCCTGGCTCTAGGCACAAAGCCTCACCCACTTGTGCTGTGTCCCCACAGAGGCTGCAAGTAGGGCCAGCACAGCCGTGGGCCATGCAGCCTTCTCAGGACTCTGGCTGGACCTCTCTAAGCATGGGATCCCTCAGCGTGGGCAGAAGCAGGTGGAAATTAGCCTGATCGTGGAGGTGGAAAATCATCCTTTCCCCTCGTTCCTGTGAAATCACTCAGGATATTGGGGCAAAAAGCACCAGAGACCCTTCTTCCCACACTCCCCAGTACTCTCCTCCCCAGCTATTTTTCAAGCTTTGCTCCATTATTTCATTTGGTCCTTGTTACCAATCCAGCAGTGAGTTTTATCATCCCTACCCAAGGTCTGTCCCTGGGTCCCTGCAGCCTCCTGGGGAGGTGAGCTGTGAAATGGGCAGAGGGTGAGTTTAGCCCCACAGGGAGCACGGCCAGGAGCCCATCTTCCCTGCTTGTCAGCACAGCTTTTCTTACAGTGCTGCTGAACTTAGGCTCCCTCAGGTGCCTCTGGCTTTCGCCTGTTTGTCTCTCACCTTTCTGGAGCAGCTCAAATACACTCACTGATCCCAAAGGAAAGGGCACAGATCCCTGTTAAGACCCATGCCATCAAGATGCTCAAAATCCAGACTCCCTGGGATCCCATGTGGGACCTGTCCTGGCCAAATATCTAAGCACTCCAATGCCAAAATTCACACCTCCTGAAATGACCTTGGAGACCACTGTCACTGCATTGGTTTTAAGTACCTGCTCACTACCAGGTATGCACCATCATCCCCCACAAAAAAAAAAGCTGAGCAGAGGGAAGGAAAGACTTCCCCCTGCAAGGAGAAAGGGCAGGCTCAGTAACAGAGCCTGCAAAGGTTTTGCTGAGGGTCCTTAGCCTGTTTATTAGCCTGAATTCCTGTACACGTGTCTTGAAATGTGGAAAAATACATGAGGTGCTCAGGCAGGCAGGCAGTGAGTTTCCTGTCCCTGAAGGTCTGCAAACAGAAGGGAAGGGACCATCTGTCTTCCCACACAGAGGATTCCTTCAGTCTTCTTCATCTGGCCTCTGGTCATGGGGCGACGGATGGGATAAGCATTTTGCTTAATGAGATAATCCTCGGCACATGCCTGCCACACAGAAAGTAGGGTAATTGTTGGCTGATATTATTAACAATTATTTTAATTTAGTGTGCTCATCCTTGTGTGGAGAATGAAAGCAGAGAAAGCAAATGGTTCTTCTAGGAACCTGTGCCCTTCCCTGGGACTCGCTCCAGTGACTGGTTGCCGCAAGACCCCACAAAGCCAGCCACAGGACAGGAAAGCAGGGCTGCAACTGGTCAGTGCTGGCAGCTGTCCCTGCAGCCGGGATCAAGGATATGTGATTCCCTGAGCAGCCACTCAATCCTCAAGTCCCTTTAATAGCCCTTGTCACACTGCCATGGCTCTCCCCAGAGACTTTCATGACTATGGAAAACAGCCATTATCAGACCTCCAGGGAAGGGAGAGGTCTGCGGGGTTCCAGATTCCGGGAAAGGCAGTTATAAAAGCGGATGGAGCCCAACCACCCCGTTGTTTATTAGCAACTCTAAGCCAAGGTATGCAGCCAGGCTCTGGCCAAGAAAATCACAAAATAATCATATTCAGGGCTCGAATTTTTTTCACCTATTTGTATGTATGTAAGTGTTTTTGGCTTTTGGTAACACAGGAGAAAAAAAATCTCAAAAATATATATGACTGGTTATTTTTGCCCTGATGGTATTGGGAGGTGGGGTAGGTAGGTCAAGCAAAGGGCTTAATTTTTAAGTCAGTAATTTGTCATAAAAACTGTGTTAAATAGATTACATGAAGGAAGTTTTAAAGGCATCACCATCTAAAAATGTGAGAATGAAAATGCCATTCCCTTTATTACCACTTACCTTGAAAAAAAAAATTTTTTTAAGGCTAAAAACATTTAGTAGTGAGGCGTGGTAGTGCACTCCTGTAATCCTAGCAGTCAGGAGGCTGAGGCAGGAGGATCACTGCAAGTTCAAGACCAGCCTGGGCTACAAAGTGAGCCCAAGTCCAGCCCAAACTGCATAGCAAGAATCTGTCTCAAAAAAAAAAAAACCAAAAAAAACCTGTTTACTGTACCTAGCAAAGTGTTCTCAAATACCACAGATAATTCCTTAAATCATCCCTGGAGAGGGCCTTATGGGCCAGGTGGCAGTCATGCTCTGGTCCTATCTCAGGCAGCAGAGGGAACTCTGGAAAGGGTCTGGACTTCCTGCATCCTCTCTGATTGTAATGCAGGAAGGTCACACTTGCCCCACCCCCACCATGACCTCTGTGAAGCTTGATGGGAAGCTTACCGAGACAGGACAAATGCAAGGGGTCTAAACCAGGTGACCCTGATTGGGCAGTCTTTATGTGGCAGGAGCAATGTTCAGGCTCAGCATATATCATGACGCCAACTCTGCAAAACTGGTTCTTCTGCACCAGTTACAGGAGGCACCAAGCTGAGGCTGCACCAAGTCCCACTAACAGGCAGCTGCCCTGAGGTGTGGTTTGAAAGAGGCTAAAAGTATCTTTCCATGTTAAAGCCTATGTGGCCTGAACTTCCCATAACACTCATCACTTTCAGAAAAAAGGACTAGGTCTCCACAGGTCACTATTTTACCTGACAGACTACCCAAGCACATGTCAGGGGCTAACTATGAAAGAAAGGCCAAGGCCTAATGCTGAGCTTCTAGGACTGACAAGGATTTACCCATAAGCAATCAAACACCTCCCCCTTACAGTAACAGGGATGGAACCCATGCCTCACATATGCTAGCCAAGTACTCTAACCACCGTTATAACCCAAGTCCAACAAAACAATCTTGAGGCAAAGGTAAGAAATTGCCAGCAGTGCTATAACCCAAGCACTCAAGAGGCTGAGGCAGAAGGATCATCAAGAGTCTGAGGCCAGCCTGGACTACATAGTGAGTTCAAGGTCAGTCTGAACTGCATAGTGAGACCCTCTCTCAAAAAACTAAAAGGGTGGAGGAGAACCCCAAAGAAATAGACAGGAAGGGGCTAGGGATGAGTGGTCAAGTGCTTGCCTAATATACATAGACCCTGGTTCTGACTGTCAGCACCACGCAAAAGAAAAGAAAGTTGGAAGGTTAGAAAGAACCCTATTTGGGCAACTTAAAAAGTGAGAATCCTTGTCAGCAATATAGCTCAGTGGCATAAGTGCCTGCCTGGCAATTGCGAGGTCCTGAGTTTGATTCCCGGTACTGGAAAAAAAAAAAGTGAGGATCCTCAAACCAGTGGACTGGGCACTCCCAGAGCCACATGAACAGGAGACAAAAAGGTCTTATAGCAGCAGTGCGGTGTGCTACTAAATGCTTAAAATGAGATCCCAGAGGGAAAACACATGCCAATGTATGTATATGTGTAAGTTTACTATAAACCTTATCCACTAAAATGTGCAGCACATAATTTAAGAATAAAAATAAAATGTTCAACACTCTTTATTGTAATTCTATATAATCAATTTTTCAGAATGCTTTTGATTAGTTGCCAACTCTAACAAATGCAGAGAACCTGTCTGTAGTTGCAATTCAACCATGACTTAATACAATCAGACTACAAAGAAATGTTTGCCCATGGATTCAGCAGTCACTCAGGAGCTGAATAGACACGGGCCGCTGGCCAGGATGGCTGAGATGGCTCAGGGCTAACTTGCCTTCCGACACGAAACACAAGTTTTCATCCTGTTGGCAGGTTCAGAACTGAAGGCACCGCCTGGGCTAGAGGATCTGGTGTTCTGCCTGTGCCTCTCAGCTGCTCTCCTGAGAAAGGTGGAATGTGCATTTCCAGGGGTGCTGGCCAGCACTGAGGGTTTCTCCTCTTGCTCATTTGGTGAGAGAAGTCACGTTTAGACTTTTAAGTGGACTTTTTAGACTTTTAAGCCAATACTGGCTTGGAAGGGTTCAAAGTACTCCGCCCTCAAGAGTTGTTCTTCATTTTATTTGTGGCACTGCCCACCTCTGAAATAATGTAAGTCTGCTTTTCTTCTCAGAACCTGTTGCCAAGTGGTGCCACTCTTGATGATTGGACAACCTCACAATTGATGGCTTTGATTATGCTGGAGGAGAAACGTTTGTCAGGTGCTTTGAAAATATACTACCCTGGACCAGAGATATAGCTCAGTGGTACAGCACCTGTCTTGAAAGCCTGGCAAGTGCAAGGTCCTGAGTTCAATTATCAGTACAAAAAAAAAAAAAATATATATATATATATATACATATATATATATATAAAATTCTCCAGGCATGGTACATGCCTGTAATCCCAGCACTCAGGAGGCTGAGGCAGGAAGACTGCTGAGTTCAAGTTCAGCCTGGGCTAAACAACAAGACTCTGTCTCAAACCCCACCCCAAAAAAAGATTTATATATCTATATATTTATATGTATAGATAGATAGATATAGACAGATAGATACATTCCTATTAGAAAGGTATACCTTAGTCAGGCATGGTAGTGTCCACTTGTAATCCTAGCACTCAGGAAGCTGAGGCGGAAAGGTTGTTGCAAGTTCAAGACCAGCCAAGGTTACAAGGTAAGCTCAAGATCAGCCCGAACTGCATAGCAAGACCCTGTCTCAAAAAAGAAAGAAAGAAAGAAAGAAAGAAGAAAGAAAGGTATACCTTAATCACACGGTCTACTAAAAATACCACAGGAGGGCTGGGAATTTAGCTCAGTCACACAAGTGCCCACCTGGCAAGTGGGAGATTATGAGTTCGATCCCTGGTACCAAAAAAAAAAAAAAAAAAAAAAAAAAAAAAAAAAAAAAAAAAAAAAAAAAAAAAAAAAAAAAAAAAAAAAAAAAAAAAAAAAAAAAAAAAAAAAATATATATATATATATATATATATATATATATATATATAGAGAGAGAGAGAGAGAGAGAGAGAGAGAGAGAGAGAAAGAGAGAGAGACAGATACAACCACACACCACAGGAAGCTAGGTATGGCACATATCTGTAACTCCAGCACTTAAGAGGCTGAGGCAGGAGGATTGCTGCAAGTTCGAGAGCAGCCTGGACCACAAAGTGATTTCAAGGTCACCCTGCACAGTGAAATCCTGTCTCAAAAAGACAAAAAAAAAAAAACAACAAAAAAAACAGGAACAACATAGGGTCTTCCCCATCACAGACCAGAATACAAAGATTGCATATTTCCTGTAATAGCATCCAAAGGAACAATGTCACCCAAGCATGATGTCTGAGTCTCTTTTAGCTGAAAAATACATGCAACAGTGAAGTATAAGGGGAAGAGGAGGGAGAGCTGGGGAAACAGTCAGTTTCTTACATCTGAGTTTCCTGTATTCACCTTTTGCCATTCAACTATGTGCATAACAACTGTAATCCCTTGGGCGGCAGGGGACCGTAATGGGAGGAGCTCTCACTATAAAACAGGTTAAACAACATCTGAGGAGAGTTGCTGGTAGAGTGAGGCTTAGACAACATTGCAGGAGAGAAGAAAAATGGAGTAGAATCTGAGAGGAGCTGACATTGGTAAACTACCTAACATGAGACATGAGCCTATGCAAAAAAGAAAACGGAAAATAGATACAATAAAATAAGGGCAGGTTGGGGAGAGAGATCACTGCAGCAGATGACTGGGATGTCGTTAACCTTCATCCTCCTCAGTAACTAATCACTAGCCAGGCATGGTGGCACACACCTGTTACTTCCAGCTACTCAGAAGGCTGAAGCAGGAAGATCAAAAGTTTGAGCCCAGTCTGGGCAATTTAGTGAGACCTTGTTTCAAAATAAAGGGGATGGAGCTCAGCGTAAGGCTCTGGGTTTAGTTCCCAGTACTCAAAAGAGAAAAAAAGAAATCACCAAGGCAAAGAAGCAGCTGCGCACCATCTTAAGTCTTTAGAGACCTTATTGCTGAGTCAAGTGACTATTAAGCAATCAACAACGCAACTGAAACTTGATCATTTTGATGAATGGTCTTCAGTCTTTGACATTAACAAAAATGTTTCCTGTTGTTAACCCAGTGATCTGTAACTCGACTTCTATGTTAATTCAGAAAACACCGTTTCCTGAAACAGCAGGCTTCAAAGTACAGTGCAACAGAAGTGAGCACACTCTCATGGCATTAATACTCCTAAGGCAAGGGTTTAATGAGTTGCCCAAAGAACCCATAGGAAGGTGTCCCAAAGGAGAACACCATATATGGAGTCTGGTTGTTGAAAAAGCAGATGATTCGTACTCATATTACTCTTTTTAAAAACTGTGCAATAATAACTTTCCAAGCAAATGGCTGATGTTTTAATACACTGAGTTGCTAAAGCTGTTAGAAGAAATATTTGGATCTAAGAGAATCTGGCAACAACTATCTGAAAGAACACCAATTCTATTCTAGATATTAAAATATATTTTCAAATCTTAAGGATTTAAATACTGGTGAAAAAGCAGTAAGCAGATACAGAGTTGGCCAAGTGCAAAGAGATCAACTCATAAGCAAGTTGTAGCTATAGCGACACCCTTAACAAAGGACCATCTTCCTCCCACATTGAGGAGAGGTGAGTTGCTAGGCTCTTGAAAGAATATTCGAAAATTCCAGTCTCCCTGTCTCATGTTGACTTGACTTGAGTAAGAAGTGCCTAGCAGATTAGTAACACTCTGGGTGTTCTGCAGACGACTGACACATAGGCTGAAAACTAAGGAAGAAGACCCATGCGAATGTGGGTGACAAAGTCTGGACAGAGTAAAAAGAGAAAGAAGTCCTCCCTTTCTTTTTTTCTCTCCCCCCGCTGCCCCCCGCCCCCCGCCTTTAAAGGCGCTCTAGTCTTTACCACTACCTTTGGACACCGTCTCCAGTTCCTTTAGCCTTCCAACACAGATTCTCGTGCTCTCCAACAGACTCGTGCTGGGCTCTGCAGTGAACTCCAGGCCTTGCACCTGACTGAATGCTCTGGCTCTCCAGCACACAGCGGGTCATTTGGATTCTTTCACTCCTGATTCTGCAGGTGGTCATCGTAAACCTACCTTGTAAATCCTTTATATAACCACATATGCATTTTCCGCTGGGCATGGTGGCTCACTCCTGTAATCCCAGCACTTGGGAGGCTGAGGCAGGAGGATCACTGCGAGTTTGAGGCCAGCCCTGGGCTATAAAGTGAGTTCAAGGACAGCCTGAACCACATAAGTGAGACCCTGTCTTAGACAGACAACAACAACAAAACCCAACATATTCATTTTATATTAAATCTGTTCATCACCAGTCATGGTGGTGATATAGGAAAAATGATCCCAGACCTCCAAATGATATGGGGGAACGAATCTCTCAGCTTACTGTATGTCCAGCACGAGTTCATGTTCTCTAAAATCGAAGAATGAATTTTAGGAACAACGGAGGGTAAGAGCAGAATATATTTATTGAGAGAAAGAAAGCTTCTGAGGGACAGAAGGGGGCCCGAGCAGGTTGCCAAAGACTGTCATTTTTAGGGACTTTTATAGAGTAAAACCATGACGTTAGATGGGTCAAGGCGGGGAAAATGGGAACCTGGAAGGTGGGCAAAAGGTGGGACATAACTACAGTTAACCAATAAGATTAATTGCTCAGGTAAAATTGATTAAATCAAGGACAAATGGGGAAGCGAGTCACATAGTAAGGTGGGGGGGGAATGCTTAATGACAATGACTCTTCCTGTAGCGGGGTGGGATGCTGACTCCTGACTTCCTCAGGGTGATAGAGAACTATGTAGAATATCAATCCTTAGGATATGGGTGCATTTATTTTGTCTTTTGTCTTGGTATCTGGCCTACAGCAGGAGGTACCTGTCTCCTCAGAGGTTACAAGGTATCTGAACTTCTGCACTGGCTCTTTCTAGGACCTAGCCCTGTCTGACTGCCTATAATATTTTTGTCTAACTCAGTTTCCTGTAACAGTGGCAGATGCCAGTAATCCCAGTACTTGAGAGGCTGAGGTAGGAGGAACACCACAAATTCAAGTCCAGCCTGGGGTACATAGTGAGTTCAAGGACAGGCTGAACTACACAGTGAAACCCTGACTCAAAAAATCAAACAAACAAACAAAAAAAAAACACCAAGAAAAATCTGTTCCTCTAGTAAACCCTGATGTAATGACCCTGGAGATGGCACTTGGCCTTTGATCTCTCCAAAAGGTCTAAATATTTCCATGGAATCTCCTCCATCCATTCCAAACCAATCAAGGGCATTTTGAAGAATTCACTAGTTTTCCAAGACACTGCCATGAAACAGTCCCAATCTGTAATTCAGCAATGGTTCCCTGTAGCACCGGGGAGGAATCAAGCACTCTGGGCTATATTCCCAACATTTTCTCCTGTCTACTGAGTACTGTTTCTTGCACTCCTCCCTTTTTTTTTTTTTATTCAATAAATATGTATTCCATACCTACTAGATGACAGGCTCAGTAGTAGGTCCTGTTTCCACAGAAGCAAACAAGAAAAAAATCTCTCTCCAAAGTAGGTATTTTAACTGGGAAGACAAATGACTTCAGATAGTGATTAGTACTAAGTACTAGAGTAACAAAATTCATAAGAGGTTGGACAGAAAGGAGGCAAAAAGAAAAAAAAAAAAAAGCCCTGCTTTAAATAGTCAAGGATGTGGCTGGGGATTTAGCTCAGCGGTGTAAGCACCTGCCTGGCAAGTGCAACGTTGTGAGGTCGATCCCCAGTACCAAAAAAACAAAAACAAACAAACAAAAAAAAACATAGTCAGGGATGTGCTCTAGAGGAAAGTGACAGCTCAGTGAGAACTGAGACATGCAAACATCCAGAGGAAAGCTCTCCAGGAGCTTTATGTCCGAGAACAGACACAAAGGATCTGAGGTATCAGAGTTAAGAGAACTAAAGGCAGGCCTGTGTGCCAAGAGTGGATGGAGAAGACAGTGGATAAAGACAACGCAGAACAAATGCTTGGGCTGGAGAGACCAGCACACTGCTTGTTGAGATTCTAGTCAAAGTGAGATAAGCAATCACTGGTGCTAAAGCTATCTCAAGAAGCAGAGACAATGAGGCTGGAGCGTATGAAGGACACTGTACAGATAAGGATAGCCGGACAGTCTCCAGAAAGGAACCTCAAGGACTAAGGTGAGACACGATGCATGTCTTCAGGTCATCTTGGGACCAAATGTTAATGACCTGACCAGTCTTTACCATCTCCTCTTGCATAACTCTGTGGCACTGGAGACCACCGACACTGGGATCATCCCAGAGAGGGGCTCACACTTCTCTGACAACTACATTAAACAGTTTTTCCTCATTTTGAACCACACTGATTCCCTGTGGAATCTGTCTCCACACACCCTTCTGGACTCTTCCCACATCTATTGCAGCCCACAAATTCCATTCCAAGGCAGGCCCATACACTTTCCTTCAGCTACTCATCTAATTTTTTAAAAACTTTTTCTGATGTAAATTTTCAAATGCTCACAGAAGCAGAGAGAACAGCATATAAAAATTTTTCACTTGCCCATGACCAACTCACTGGCACTTTGGCCACCATACTTGCTTTGCAGGTGCTGACCAACTCAGAGTACAGTACCTCACTCACTTGAGACTTCAAATGTCTACTGAGACAGCCTAAAAGTCCCATACACCTGTGGTGCCAGAATGCTGTTTTGTAATGGGAATTCTATGACTCCAACTTTCCCTCCAGAAACCGTGCAGTTGAGTGTTTAGACCCAGGCACAGGGATTTGTGTTTGTCCCCAGTAATTTTCATCTTTCAGACTCTGCCCATTCTCTGTGTCAGCAGGATCCTTGTGGACCTTGACTCCCTAATATTCATCCCCTACCCAAGTTTTCTTCAGAAAAGATAAAGAACTTGAATATGGACAAGAATGAGCTAGAAGA
The DNA here is from genome assembly GCA_004363535.1 of Dasyprocta punctata. NCBI lineage: Eukaryota > Metazoa > Chordata > Mammalia > Rodentia > Dasyproctidae > Dasyprocta > Dasyprocta punctata. The sequence goes on from RJWM01006646.1 coordinate 66,176, forward strand.
GCTTAGAGCTAGGAAACAACATTTAAACTGCTTATTGTACAGATGAGGAAACTAAGACCCAAGAGAATCCACAGAATAATGGCACCTAGGCTAGAGCCTAGGCTTCATGTGCACTGCTGTTTCCCATACCCACTACTTCTGAGTCCCCAGGAAGAAGCGCTCCATGAGAGAAATGCAGACATCACTGGCCAGGCAGGCAACTGTACCACTGCAAACTGATCTTCAGCCAGCTACCAGCCACTCCCCTCTCTCATGTGGCAGATACTCAGGAGGTGCTGCTCTGTGCCGGGCCTACTGTCCTCAACTGCCTCTACTCAGTGTGTCCCACCTGCAAAGAGAGTAGGTCAGTATGCATTTTTCTCTGTTCATATTTAGGCAACTCCTGAAGTATACAGGACCAAATACGTGAATTAGTCAGGAATGTTCAAAATACTCCTAAATAATAACAAATTTACATGTGTTAGAAATAAGACTCAGTCTGTTATTCAAAAAGCCACACAGTATCTCATTTAGAGGATATGTAACAAAATATACATCTTAAAAATTCAGTACTCTAGAATGCTTTTTACAATTGTTTCCATTTGAGAATCAGAGATTTAAAAAATGGAAAATAACCATAAACACAACTTCACACAATAATGTGGACAATATGCAAGAAGCATAACTTTTTTAGGGTATTTGTGACTAACCACACTGGATGGGGACCACAGTTCAGAAGTGCAAAGCCCAAGGAGTCTTCCAACAGAGGAGCCCCCAGGGATCTTCCTTCCCTCGGGAAAGACATGAGAGGTGGACTGGTTCTGAGCTTCACCAGAAAGTGCACACCCATCAACTATCAAACCATTTGCTCCTCTTTGCAAGAGGTGCACCTTTAGAAGGTCCCAACAGTTTCTGCTTATATTGTTCAACCAGCTGGTTGAAGTGAGCTTCTGTCTTGTTTCCCTTAGCCTTTTTCTTAGGAACCTACAAAGGAAAAGAAAAGAGGCAGAAGATAATTATTTTCAAACTCTAAATATCACCTTACTTTCAGGTCACCCAACACAGAAAATAAGTAAGTACAGATACCATGTCCATCAGAAGAGGTGGGCTTCCAGAGAGACCCTTGGAGAGAAGAGCTCAAATGGAGTCACCCAATGGTTGGGGTCAGACCAAGAGTACATGGCAACAGGACCCAACTCAAGTGCTGGTGGGTGTTTCAAAGCCTTTCCAACTCCAGCTCCCAAATGCTCACTTCAACCTTACCACGACTCAGGATTTGGACATCCTCACCTGCCTCTGCTCTCATGAAGAATACTACCATTTTATGGAATTTCAGAAATAGATCCTAGAACATAGTATGCAAAGTCAAAACTTTCCAAGAGAGATTTCTTGAATAGGATGCAAAGTTGATGCTTCTTTCACTCTTAAAGGAGAGAGACTAGAGAAGAAAAAAGAAAGCTTGACCTCAAATTGTCAAGAATATAGGACCAGTATTTTCCACTAAAAGAAACCAAGACTCTAGACAAATGGCTAATGCTCCCACTGGGAAAGAAGCATATAAGACCAGTCTGGGACATCCTATACTAGAAAGCAAGAACACTGCCCAGAACAATAAGGTCACATCGGACGGACTCAGGAGCCAACCTGAAGAGGCTCGTGCTAGCCTAAGATCACAACAAGCATGACTGCAACTGATTAAGACATATTGAGTATATGAAACTCAGGACTTCATAATACCAAAAAATTCTAGTTGTTGGTAGGGCAATTACTCTGGAAATGTGACACAGAAAGGAAAAAAGCAAGCACTTCCACATAAATGGTATTTTGTGGTAACCAAAATTTTTCTTTCTAGAATTCTATTAAAATATTTAAAAATGATTGATTGAATTAGAAAATCACCATTCTGCAACCCATAATGAAATAATGGTTTAAAAATAACACTATTCGCTAGTTGTTAAAACTACACTGATCCCAGCACTCAGTAAGCTGAGACAGGAAGATCACTTGGAGTTTGAGGCCAGTCTGGACTATATAGTGAGACCCAGTCTCAAAAGAAGGGTGTAAGAAGGGAAAAAAAAAAGAAGGTGTAAGAAAGAGTAGATAGTATATAATAATAAACAAAGATTTAAGAAAAATAAAGCACATGTTTAAGTGCGGACTTCAGATAAACTAGAGACTTTTATAAGTAAACGGATGCAACTTGAGACCATACTCATAAATGAAATAAATCAGACACACATGTGAAACATCATATTGTCTCATTAGGGTAAGAATCTGAATGAAACAACAGAGGTACATGTATATGTATATATATGTATGTATATGTATATAAAAAAACTAGTTAAGATAATTATACTACTGATTTCTCTGAGTCCACTGAAGAGAAAGATTTGTGCTGGTATTGTTCAGACAATTGAATGCAGATGTCTTGTGCTCTGGGTAAATGATTTGGGGATCAGCACTAGGGAGGCTGAGGTAGGAGGAGTGTTGTGAGTTCGAGGCTGGCTTGGGCTACAACGTGAGCGCAAGGCTGGCCTGAGCTACACAGTGCGACCCTGCCTCAAAAAACCAGGGCCGGGAGTTTGGCTCAGTGGCTTACACACCTGTCAGGTAGGTGCGAGGTTGTGAGTTCAATCCCCGGTGCCGCAAAAAAAAAAAAAAAAAAAAAAGATTTGGGGATGACAATGTGCAATGTATGTACCATTGCTGCCCCCTGATTGATACGTTTTGAAATTTTTAGTTTTGTTTTCTTTTGTTTTGTTTTTTGTTTGTTTGTTTTGTGTTTCTCCTTGAAATAAAATGGATTTGGAAAAAAAGTGTGGACTTCAGATAGTGCCTGGTATTAACCAAGTATAAAAAAACATTTGGAGGCAACTAGAAGAATTTCAATGTAGGCTATGTATTAGATGATATAAAGGTTCTTATTCATTTCAGTACATACGATAATGACATAATGTGCGTGTGTGTGTGGCCTGATCAACTGTGGTTTTTCTACGCAGTTCATCTCTTGAGGCGTATTTACATGTGAAGTGAGGTTTTCTTTCATATACTCTAGTGAGGGAAAAACAGGCATGGAAAATAGGGAAAACTACAGAAGCAAAGTGATAGACACAGGGGTTAATTTTACTTTTCTTTCCACTTTTATGACTTCCCTAACATCCTCACAAGAGCACACTGCTGTAACACAAGACACCTCGCAGTTCGGTCAATTGCCGCACAGCAGAGCCTCCGCACACCACAGCCGTGTGCCCTGCAGAACTCACCTGCTTGGACGACAGCTGCTGTTTCTCTTGCTTCCACTGCTTTATCTGGGTCTTTGGCTTCTTAGCTGGGACGGACTTCACTTTGCCTTTGTCTCGCAACCTGCAATAAGATAGCCAAATGTCATCCTAAGTCCTTCTGAGTTTTCCCAGTCCAAGCGATAATTTTTTTTTTTTTAACACAGTTCTTTCTAAGTCCAGGATAAGTTAAGTTACTTTAAAATGGGATCCTGCAACAGACTATTCCACATTTGCATACTTGCTGGGTTATTTGTTTTTGCTTAAAACTTCACACAAATCATGAAAACTTTCATTACTGTAACAAATATTTCATAAAGATCCATATTTGTACACAACACTAAATTTGTTGTCTCAAACACAAATTATAGCTGAGCCTCAAGTTATGTGGTCTCAGCAGACAGAGCTGGCCATCTGGACAGGAAGAAGCTTTTCAAAAGAGAAAAGTGGCTTCAAAGCCTGCCTTCGATGGCTCCTCCACCGCTCTCTACCATTTGATCCAAGAGTAACATCTCTGCTGGTGGAGAGTCTTATGTGCTAACACCCCCCTCCCCAGGTGGGCCTGGCATACCACTAGGCATCTTACATCCAAAAGAATGGCACAAAGAGGAAAAGAGCTACATAAAAACAAATGAGCTTAGAAGTCAGCCCCGTTCTATGCCACCCTCCCGCATCTCACCTAATTTTGGGGCCTCGGTGAGAGGGGAGTGCCAGGACCTTTCTTCTCTTTTTTCCATCGGGCAGTTCCACCTGCTCTATTTCAGCCTTGGTCTGGAACCCTGCCCATGAGGTGGAGCCCACCTTCCCTTTCTGCCCTGGGGGTGTCTTGCTTTGATCCTGTGTGTGCTTTTGAGCTGCCTTCTGTTGCTTCTCTTTTACAGGCTCTTTCTTCTGCTTTTGAGGCTCGCTGGTTGCAGGCTTCAATTTCATTTTTTGCTGCATAAAACAAGAAACTGCTATTTGGCTTTTGGATGAGGTATGTTTGCTGTAAAACTCACCAGAGGAGGAGCTTTATATGAGCTTGGTGAAAAGTTCCTCCCTCACACAGCTGGAGACTATAGAAACGTAGAACTGGAACTACAAGCAGTTCAGAAGCCCTGCCATTGTAACAGCTACTGGGCAGGGGACACAAAACAACCATTCTCTTTTCCATAATACAGAATTTGAGTACAGCACTCCTCCAAGACTCAAAAGGCTGGAGTGAGGGATGACAACAAAAGATATAACACACATGGAAGGGAAATACCAGGAAAAGAAGAAAGCAACCACCAGAGGAAATGAAGTAATAAAGGCTAAGACTTTTTCAAACTCAACAATACACACTAAGCCCCAGGCCTAGGAGCTGAGACAAAAACAAAAAATAAATACCAAAAAATCTACAAAATAGACATATCAGAGTCAAACTATAGAATATCGAAAAAAAGAGAAGTCAGGGGAATACCTTCCATATAGGGAAACAAGAGTAAGATTACATTCATTTCTCTTCAGAAACCACAGAGCAAAAAAAGATGGGCTGAGATATTTAAAGTCCTGAAAGAAAAAAAAAAAAAATCAACCTAGAATTCTGTATCCAAAAAAATTATCTTTCAAAAGTGAAGGAGAAATAATGACCTTCTCAGACAAATAACCAAGGAAACATGTTACCAGACTTGCTTTGGAAGAAATGCTAAACTAATTTCTTCAGAGAGGAGGAAAATGACATAAGTCAAAAACTCAGACTTAGATAAGGAAAGGAAAAGCATCAGAGAAAGAATAAATGAAGAGTAAGAAAAGATACTGTGATTTCAAACAAAGAAGGTATAAAAGAATTTTGATTCAAGAGAAATTAATGTTAACCTAAATAAGTGTTTGTTACTTTGCCCTCTTACCTTACAGATCTAGATAGGTACACTGATACAACCAATACTTATGATACACCTATTACGTGCCAGACTGTTTCTAAGGAAACAGATATAAAATAAAGTGTCTACCTTTCAGGAGTCATAGCCTGGTGGAGAAAAGAGATGCATTCAGTAAACTAAAGCAAACTAAAAAAAAAAAAAAAAAAAAAAAAAAAAAAAAAAAAAAAAAAAAAAAAAAAAAAAAAAAAAAAAAAAAAAGATTGTTTAAAGAAGTTCATGGAAGTTCAAGAAATGAGGACTAATTAAGAGGTGGGAGAAGGCTACTTGAGGAAGACTCATCTGACCTGAATATGGAAGGAGAAGTACCCTTCTGAGTCAGTTGCATACCCTGCCCAGTAACTGTTACAGTGGCAGGGCTTCTAAATCTTTTTTACACAGAAAGCATAGTATGTGTGTGGGTGTAGGCAATAAATAACACAAGTTGCCCTGAAGCAATAGCTAAAGGCAGGAGACAGGTGTATTAGCTGAGATAAAATGTTGATCTGAACAATAACCAGATCCTAGGTTCTCTAGCCCAGAGTCACTATCTTAATCACCAAAATTGCCCATTCATTGGTCATGCTTGGCCGCGAACACTACAAATGTTCACTACATAGGCAAGTTAAGGTATGATATTGATAAGAGCTATAATAGTTACAGAAACCATAATAAATTGGCCCTATATGTTCTAGGGGAAGATGGGCAAGAGAATGACTATTGACTCTGTGCTGAACATGTAGCAAGGTAAGCAATAACAATTATCTAATCCTCATCAGTTAAGTGAGGCAGATGTTGTTAACCTGTATCAGACAGGCTCAGTAAGGAAGTAATTTGCCAAGGAAAATGTAGCAAAAAAGGTAGAGAATCAAGGTTTGAACACAAGTATGTCTGCTTCCAAAGTCCCCACTATTCCCTCTCTACCACACAAAATTAGAAACAGTACTAAAAGCACCAGGTATCACATTTCTGGACCCATCAAAGAAAAAGAAAGAAACCTGGAAGGGACAGCTAAAACCATCAGGTGATGTAAAACCTTCACCTCAGTCATTAGGTTCACAATGGCTCACACAAAACACTGTTCAAAAACTACTGACTAATAAGAACACTGGTCTGCTTCTCTTCTGTCCTAACACAAGATGGGCAAGATGGGCCAGCAAGGAGAAGATGGCCTGGAGAATCCTAGCGAACCAGGAGTAAAGGGTGAAAACTCCTAATTGGACAGAGAACTATTCTAAGGGGGCAGAATCACAAAGTAAACAAAATTAAAGTCTAACTATGCCCTTAAAAATAAAAATAAAAGACCATTTAAGTTTTGTACCAGGCTGCGCTGGATCCTCATTTCCTTCATTTTAAGTTTCCTTCGATCTTCCAGAGAGAATTCCACTATTGGTCTCTGTGTCAGAGGAAGACAAAATATTATTCATTACTTCCCCACCCACTAGGGAGACTGAACCCAGGGCTTGAGGAATTTAGACTTTAAGCACAAGAAGCTGAGTTGCCCCCACTCCCAAGCCGCCTCCTGAAAAACAGAGGTTGCTGCTCACTTCCTCCACTTGAAGGTAAAATGCCAGTTCTGCAAGCAACCTACCCAGTTTAGAGCTCCTTCTAATCATCTTATCACCTGGAATCGCCACTCACTTCCCTCCCCACTTGCCCCCTTAGTACTTGTTCCCACCACTCCCATGTCAGAGGAGACGGGGTACAAACAAGACAAGCCTTCTGTAGCTGGCCCTCAGACCAGGTCAGCCCAGAGGATGAGACTAACCTTAAGAGGCCCAAAGATTTCTGGATTGTTGTTGATGTGGCGGAGGGCTCTCAGGGCATGTGCGTGCTCCTGGAACTCAGCAAAGGCGTAGCCCAGGGACTGCCCCTTGACGTTCCCATGAACTCCTTTAAGGTCTCGCATCACCCTACACTATAAGTAGAACAAGAAAAAGACACATCAATTACAAAATAAGAAGACTTGCCTGACATGAAGAACTTTAACATAGTTAACAAAAAATTATCTGATGGGCTGGGAGTGTGGCTCAGTGGTACAGCACTTGCCTAGCATGTATAAAGTACTAGATTTGATCTCCAACATCTTGGGAACAAAAAAAAAAGAAAAAGGAAAGGGAGAGAGGGAAAGGAAATCAGTTTATAGAAACAAAACCTTCACTTATGCCATCATAACAATAAAACATGCTGGAATAATTCCATCTAATTAGAATACGCCTACTGAGAGCACAAACCAAATTAGATGCTTAAGAATTTATAGACATCAACACAGACCTACAAATAAGTACATAAATACAAGAAGACTTCCTGAGGAAAATTCCTGATAGCTAACTGTTCACAATGTATACAAGCTAAGAGATACATGGCACTCTAAGTTACATAACAAGTCTTCACTAAGCGTAGAGAATTATCCATAGCTCTCATCACTGAAGAAAGCCCCCAGGAAGGAAATTAATAAAGGGAAGGAACAGGCCAAGTGGCTGTAAATGAGAAAAACATTTCAAGCATAGAAAAAAGTTGCCCTAACATGCAGCCTCAAAAATACAAGAAATTTCAGCTTCCTTTCCTTGGTGTCAGGTGCTCTCTGGAAGGATTTTTCCCTAAATCCTTAAGCAGGATGTAGCAGGCATTGGGGCACTGAGGTTTCACAGGCTATTTTGAGAAAACTGATTATTTACATAGGATTATTCCTGAGTTGCTGTTCTCATGTAATGGAAAAGTCCAAGTACAGGGGAGACTTGGATGCTACCCTTGGGTTATATCCAATACCTACTCTGAGCCTACAATACGACTACTCTGCACTGTAGGAGAATCCAGAAAAACATACAATGAACTCCTATTTTTAAGCCACTATCTTGCTGAGACGCCATACTTATAACAAATGAAAGAATAGAGAAAATCAATTTAATGTACATATAGAATACACAGAAATGTCTCTAGATTACGACAGGTTCTAAATGTGCACACACTAAGTATGGTGGATGCTGCCATGAGAAACTCTACAACTGACCCCTATGCCAGTAACACTCAGGGCAGTGGTGAGTATGTGCTGATGCACTCACATTCTCCATGTCATCTCCCCAACCCCAATGCGTACCTTTTGAAGACTTGCAGGGATGAGGGAAATCGTTTGTAGTGATGTAATAGAGCAAAGCAGACCCAATTAGCAATGGGGCATTTAAAATAAATACTGATTGAGAGATTACTAATTGCCATGATGGGCCTAGGATTTGGAGATAATAAAATAACACTCGCCCAAAGAGATCATTGTGGTTCACAATTTCTGGCCAGTATAGCATTAAATGGTACCAAAGTGACACACAAAGGATGCTACAGTGGTAGAGGAGAGGATTCTGTCATCACAGACAGTGAAATCAAGTCTGGCTGGGAACCCAGTGTTCTCTGATTCAACTGCTGAGGGTGTGCACAGATCCCTGTGCTCACCACTGGGTACTTCCTATCAGGAAGAGCCTAAATCCTAGTAAAATGCTTTTACACCTTTCACAATAGCATCCGAAACAATGAAATACCTAGGAATTACTCTAACAAAGGATGTAGAAGACCTCTATATTTAAAACTACAGTATTCTGAAAAAAGGAGATGGAAGAGGATATGAGAAAATGGAAAGATATCCCATCCTCTTGGGTAGGAAAAACCAATAGAGTGAAAATGGCCATACTTCCAAAACCGTTATACAGATTGAATGCAATCCCAATCAAAATTCCAATGGCATATATCACAGAATTAGAGAAAACAATCCAGCCAGGGATTTAGCTCAGTGGCCTAAGCGTCTGCCTGGGCAGGCGCGAGGTTGTGAGTTCGATCCATAGTACAAAAAAAAAATCCTAAAATTTATCTGGAACCAGAAGAGACCTATAATAGCAAAGGTAATCCTGGGCAACAAGATAAGACAGAGGGCATCACAATCTCTGACTTGAAATTATACTATAAAGCTACTGTGATAAAAACAGCATGGTACTGGCACACACACACACACACACACACACACACACACACACAAAAAAAACAAGCAGACCCAAAGATCAATGGAACAGATTATAAGATGCAGAAACAACTCCAGAAACAGTAAGCCACCTTATCTTTGACAAAGGTGCCAAACACATTCACTGGAAGAAAGATAGCTTCTTTAATGGTGCTGGAAAAACTAGCTCTACACATGCCAAAGATTAAAACTGGACCCATATCTTTCACCATGTACTAAGCTAAAATAAGAATGGATCAAAGATCTTAATATTAAAACAGAAATATTAAATCTGCTGGAAGATAGAGTAGGTAAAACTCTTGAAGACATTGATATAGGCAAAGACTCTGGGAACAAAACCCTGATTGCATAGGAACTATCACAAAGAATCAACAACTGGGATCTCATGCTACTGAAAAGCTTTTGTACAGCAAGAGAAACCACCAACAGAATGAAGAGACAACCCACAATGCGGGAGAAAATGTTTGCCAGCTGTACCTCAGACAAAGGATTACTATCAAGAATAAAGAACTCAAAACAATCAGTCCTCCCAGATCTAAAGACCCAATCCAAAAATGGGCATCTGAGATGAACACGTATTTCTCAGATGAAGAAATATGAACAGCAAATAAATTTGTGAAAAAATGTTCAACATCACTGGTCATTCGAGGGATGCAAATTGAAACAACACTGAGATTCTACCTCACCCCAGAAAGAATGGCTATTATCAAGAAATCAAGCAATAACAAATGCTGGAGGGGCTGTGGGGAAAAAGGAACCCTTCTCCACTGTTGGTGGGAAAGCAGACTGGTGCAACCACTGTGGAAATCAGTGTGGAGATTCCTCAAAAAAACTAGGACTAGAGATCTCATTAAACCCAGCTATTCCCCTTCTGGGTATCTTCCCAAAAGAATTAAAAACATCACACCGTAGCAATGTATGTGCACCCATGTTTATAGGAGCACAATCTGTAACAGTTAGATCTTAGAAATAACCTAAATGCCCATCGACTGAGGAAAGGATAAAAAAAAAAAGTGGTATTTTTATACAATGGAGTATTACTCAACCACAAAGAAGGGTAAACTGGAGACTTTCATAGGTAAATGGATGCAACTTGAGACCATACTCGTAAGTGAAATAAATCAGACACACATGTGCAAACATCATACTGTCTCACTAGTATGAGAAGCTGAAAGAAACAACATATGTATATGTATATAAAAAACAGTTAAGATAGTTATACTACAGATTTCTCTGAGTTCACTGAAGAGAAAGATTTGTGCCGGTGTTGTTCAGACAATTGAATACAGATGTCTTGTGCTCTGGGTGAATGATTTGGGGATGACAATGCACAACGTATGTACTATTGTTGCCCCATGATTGATGTGTTTTGAAATTTTGTTTTATTTATATTTTTCTTTTTTCTCTTCAAAAGAAAATGGATTTGGTGGGGAAATGCTTTTATGTTCTCTGCAATCACATTCAGCATCTACTGTAACGCTGAGGACATTGCAGGCATTTAATAAATATGTGCTAGCTGGGTGTGGTGGCACATGCCTGTGATCCCAGCACTCAGGAAGCTGAGGCAGGAGGATTGCTTCAAATATAAGGCCAGCCTGAATTGCAGAGTGAGATGAGACCCTGTCTCAAAAAACAAAAAAAGAGGCCGGGGATATAGCTCAATGGCAGAGCACTGGCCTGGCAAGCACAAGATCCTGAGTTTGATTTCTGGTACCAAAAAAAAAAAAAAAAAAAAAAAAAAAAAAAAGAAAAAAAGAAAAGAAAAACCCCCAAATAAATACTTGTTAAATTAATTCATGAGGATACTTCCTCAGTCTGATGTAACCTGGTCAGATGCAAAACAGTTCTGAGAAGAAAAAACACCAAGAAAACTGCCTAACTTAGCCTTGCATACTGACAACACATCCAGAAGAAAATCTGTTGACAAGCTGGTGCCACAGACAGAAACAAACACTGGGTCCAACCTAGGAGAATCCAAGTTCTGAATGGGCACAGCAATGCTTACCTCCTTAATGCGCACCCCCTTCTCCCCCATAGTGGCATTCAGCAGCAGCTTTCTGAGCTGTTTGTCGTCCACAGCCTTTGGAAGATTGTGCAGGCAGAGCCTGGTCTGGGAGACAAAGATATTCTGGTCCTTAAGTTTCTGATGCTTCAGTAGCTCAAACTGAAAAAATTTAAACACCAACAAATTGTTAACAGTTCAATCCATCTTTAAAAAGACAGGTACATAATTCTCTAAAAGGAAAGACCATGCCTTCCAGCCCATAAAACCACACATACAGAAAAAGGAAGGGAACTGCCCACCCCAACAGCCTTATATTATCCAACACAGGAAAAGAAAGGTTCAAAGAGGCAAGATACTGGGTGATAAAATCACAGGCTCCAGACTCAAATCTAAAGTAGAAGGCCTTGGGAGGCTGAGGCAGGAGGATCGTTGTGAGTTCAAGATCAGCCTGGGCTACAAAGTGAGTTCAAGCCCAGCCCAAACTGCATAGCGAGACCCTGTCTCAAAAAGACCGGAAAAAAAAAAAAAAAAAGGCCAGGGTCTGGGGTTTAGCTCAGCAGCACAAGCACCTGCCTAATAAGAATGAGGTCAGGAGTTCAATCCCCGGTACCAAAAAAATTTTAAAAAATAAAGTAAAAGGCCCTCAAACTGACGAAATCATTTTGTTTCCATCTTTTCTGAGATGGGGTCTTACTACCCTGGCCTTAAACTTGCTATGTAGCCTAGGATGACCTCGAACTCACAATTCTCCTGCCTCAGCCTCCTGAGTGCTGAGATTAAGGTATGTGCCACCACACCTAGCTGTCACATGAAATTTCAAAAACTTGATTTGTCATCCACAAAATGGAACTGCAGATCAAAATACAAATAAGTCTCTTAGCTCTGATGTGAGGCTAAAATGAGATTATAAAAGAAAGAAATTCCTAATTGAAAACATGATCCATACTAAACAATAAATAATATTGCAGTTGACATCTATTTCTGGTCCTTATCCATCTACTAACTCAAAATAATTATCTAGTGCCTCCTTCCAAAAGGAACTGGAACTTATTTAGACAACACTTGATAGAATGGTGTCTCATCTCAACTCTGCCACCTTGAGGCAAAGGCAGGTCCATAACCACAGAAGCATATTCTGTTCTTAACCCAGCTCCCTCCACTGTGCTGCCACAAACACTAGCACCCTACTGACCGAGCCTCTCTGTGCCTACCACATTATCTGGCAGCATGCTACTCAGCAAACCTTCGCTACTGAGAATTAGGGAAACCAGAGTAAGACCCAATTCATACAATGCCATATAACTCTGATACAGTACGATGGATAATGTATTTGCTATTGCACTTGTGTGCTTTTCTAACAAGGCTGTAACTAAGGTCTATAACTTATACTTGACTCTTTGGTAAGCCAATATAGCATTCAGTAATTGTTTTTGATTGATTTACAAACTATGGCGAGCCTGAAGGCTGGTGCCTAAGCTACTCACCCGTTCTCGTTTGGCCATATCAGCAGGACTCACACCCTCAGCAGCCTTCGTCCCAGCACGGATCACTGCAGAAAAAGGGAAAAAGGCCAAGACATCACCAAGGGAATTTTCACTGAGCAACAGGAGGAATGTGATTTGAATGATGCAAGCTCTTTGTACAGGGCCCATAGGACTATGTTGGCTAGGGCATAGTGGCATTTGGTTGGGTCTGAAAATAGGCTACAGGGCTAAGTTCTGAGCTTTAGGTACTCTCAAGGACTAAAATACTGAACATTTTGTGATTTTGTTGTTTATTCTCCTTTTCTCCCCTCACACACATACACAATGTTAGATGAAAAGGGCTGGAGGAAGTTCTGAAAATAAGTACAATTAAGGCATTTAGAATGCAAAATGTTCCACCCACAACCTGCCCCCTGAAACTTAGCTGCTCCTCATGTACCTGGGGGCTAATCCCTCAGCGGTAAGACAAACCAGCCTAGAGAACAGACGTACTGCCAAAGAGGCCTACGACCAAAGGCTGATGCTCATATGACTAGTCGGGATTGTGCAGCTGTGCAAGAGGAAAGCTGAGAAATACTACGTGACCTAGAAAAAGGGATTTTTTTAAACTTCAAGCTAATTTCTGATTTTCCCTGCGACATAAAGGAAAGGTGCTAGTTGTACATTTTAAACCCATGAATAATTCAAAAGAGAAATTTTAGTCATAATTTTCAATTCCTCCAGAAACAGCAAAGATAACCTGAGTTTTTCCTACACTTTGCCTTGCCAATCCTCTAATGAAAACGTCTAAAAGCAACCAGGCAGAAAAGATAACAAGACTGGTTAATCCACAAAAACGGGAGAAAGCTGCCTAATAGAAACCCATACTTACTAAAGTGGAATAACAATATAAGGCAGTAAAGGAAGAAATTTGGGTTTTTTAAAAATTTGAAAATGCCCCAAAATATACAATTGCTGGCTTACTCTCAGACCACAAGGCCAGCTACTTAAAAGCCTGGCTCCCACCTTCTTCCACTACTCACAGCCTTCTCGGGCCAGATAGAGGTTCCGGGTTCCAGTAGGCTTCTTCACTTTCTTTGTCTGAAGTTTTGCAGCCTCATCACGGGTCACGGCCAAGTCAACCTTGAGCTGCCGGCCATCCAATTTAAGCCCACCACCCTGCAACAGATTGGAATCCTCTCTTCAAATACATAGCAAGCAGAAACTAAGATCCTGACAAGGAACACCAACAAAAAGGACTCAGCAAACTACGGAACAATTATGCTATGGAAGCCACACCCTAGGAGGTTTCAGCCTGGCTGGCGACAAATGGATCCCTGAGTCTCACAGCATTTAGTATAGCTATGCAAGAGATATATTGAGGGCAAGCTGGGAATGGTGGCACACACCTGCACATGTAATTCCAGGACTCAGGAGGCTAGGCAGGAGGACTGCTGCGAGTCCAAAACCTGCCCGAACTATATATCAAGCGAGTTCAAGGCCAGCCTGAACCCTGAACCATATAGCAAGACTATATTAAAAAAAAAAAAAAACTGGGTGTAGTGGTATACACCTATAATCCCAACACTTGGGAGGCTGAGGCAGTAGGATCACCATGAGTTCAAAGGCTACATAGTGACTTCAAGGCTGGTCTGAACTACATGATGAGACTGTCTCAAAAAAAAAAAAAAAAAAAATGACGAAGAAGAAAATTTACTGAGGGTAGCCGGGTATGGTGGCACACACTTGTAACTCCAGCACTTGAGAGGCTGAGACAGGAGGATCATTGCCAGGAGGATTCAAGACCAGCTACAAAGTAAGTTCAAGGCCAGCTTGAACTACATAGCGAGACACTGTCTTTAAAAGATAAAAAAAAAAAAAAGAAAAAGAAAAAAAAAGAAAAAAGAAAAAGAAAAAAAATTTTACTGAGGGTAATCAGCAGTAAGGAATTTACTTTACGGAAGTTGATTAGAACCAAAGTAGGCCCAAACTGAAGAAAATCATCCATTAATACATGATTTTTTTTATAGTATTGTAAACAAAGTTAATGAAATGGTAGTATTAACTCTACTCAAGAGAACTTAAGAGATAATGCAATAAAGAATAACTTATCTCAAAACAATGTATATTTGGTTATAGAACACATAAAAAATTTTTAAATCATATTTACTTTATCTTTTAAATGTGCTCCACTTCACTGATTTGGTTTTTGGTATTTTTGTTGTTTTTTTAAGACAGGGTCTCACTATGAAGTTCAGGCTGGCCTTGAATTCACAGCAACCCTCCTGCCTCAGCCTCCCAAGTGCTGGGACTACAGGCTTCACTGATTTCTTAATACCTTCTTGTCCTAGTCTTTCATATTACCAGTCTAGAATAGAGGCTGACACCCATGCAGCAATCAATCTCAGACATTATACCTGTTTCCTAGCCTAAGAAATAGGGATAATTCTACCTGCCTAATAGGGTAGATATACTGATTAAATAAAATAATGCATGTAAAGTTCAGTGCCAAACACACACCAAGTTCTCAACATTAGCTTTATTATTAATACAACTGTGTGAACACTGGATCTTGTCTGTAGGAGCCACTATCTCCTATCTTACAAGGCAGTGATGTGAACCTTTTAGAGCCTCAATGATACAAACAGCCCACTGTGGCTCACATGACACAGGTTCACCACTACTGTGACAGGGTAAAAGAAATGCCTTTCTAAGCTGGGTATGGTGGTGCAAGCAAGGCTGTAATCCCAGTACTCAAAAGGCTAAAGCAGGAGGATCACTGTAAAGTCAAGGCCAGCCTAGGTTACATAGCAAGACCCTCTCTCAAAAAAAACTGAAAAGAAAAATAAAATGCCTT
Source organism: Dasyprocta punctata (assembly GCA_004363535.1). Lineage (NCBI taxonomy): Eukaryota > Metazoa > Chordata > Mammalia > Rodentia > Dasyproctidae > Dasyprocta > Dasyprocta punctata. The sequence goes on from RJWM01006646.1 coordinate 81,638, forward strand.
TCTCACCTCAGTCTCTGGAGAAGCAGCTGTGAGGCATTTCTGAGCAGCTTCTTGAGTTACGAACTGGGCAAATGCACAACCTACACAGAGACACAAAATTAAGTTAGATTTCAAACTCCATGGGTCCACCAGGAAGCCAAAGACAATACTATATGACAAATAGCCACAGCCTGACACAGAATCAACGAGGTGAGTAACATCCATTTATTAAGCACTATATGACAGCTCTATGTTAGGGATAAAAGGGTCAAAGACAAATCTGATAGTATGGCTGCTCTCAATGAGAAATTTTATTATTTCTTTCATCGTCTCTAATGTATCATAGTGCTGCAGACTCTATGACTCTCTTCTTAATAAAATCCATACAAAACGGTAGAGAAATATCAGCAGCACACTAAATTCAACATCATTTACTGAGTGCCTATTAGAGGACTGGTAGATGAGGCAGGAACCACTTAACCCTAAAATTAATTATATCTCACAGTCTCAGAGTCACTTGGGAGGCATCAGATAATAGCAGATCTGCCTCCTGGGGTAAAAAAGGCTGCTATTATATGAATACCACAGGAAACCAGAAAGCCATACGCTCAATTCTTGGCTCATGCTCTCAAATCTCCACAAGGCCTGTCACTCATTGGTTAGATGCAGGGCCAAGCAGCCCAACAAATCTCTGCTACTGACAATAAGCAGCTTTGGAAGCACAGGAAAAAAATGTCTTACAGAAAAGAAATACAAGTTTCATATTATTTTGCCAGCAGCCCTTTAAACTTTAAATAGTTTCTCATACATGAAAATACTACCATATCACCTAGAGCTACAGGGGCATTATCTCCTGTAGGAATGAATGGCAGCCACCTAACTGAGAGGACACATGTGGCAGACCGATCCCAGGATCACCATTTAGTGAGGCCATCTCTGCCTCCTCCACGCAGAGTTGAAGGTTCCTACTTCCAAGGCTCCACCCCTTCCCATCTTCCACTCACATCTCTCTTACATCACTGGGTAGGTTGTATCTTCCCAAACAGAATGAATGCCTTAGGAATAAGAACCACCTATCACAGCATACAGCATTAACAGGTATTCAACAGGAAGAAACAAATACAATCAGACCTCCATTTCCCTGAGTTCTGCACTGGTGGACTCAACTAACCACAGAATGAAAAAAATGTGTCTATACTTCACATGTATAGACATTTTCTCTTGATATTCCCTAAAACAATACAGCTGAACAGTTATTCACATTTTATTAGGTACTGCAAGTAATCTAGAGATGATTTAAAGTATACGTGAGGATTTAAAGTATAGGTTA